>JAMKQA010070358.1:0-10714 GCA_024699735.1 Posidonia australis | reverse complement strand
CACCTAACCAGCGCACCATTCTGGCGCACTCAGCAGGCGCGCCAGACTGGCCAGAGATCAGATCACTTGCATTACATCTTTGCTTGCATGGCTTTATCGTAGAGTTTTGAGCTTATTTCTTTATGATCGATTCTCTGGTATGCCAAGATATCACCTGCATGTTTTTAGCTTTTGATCAGATTGTTTTCCATTTGTTTTCCTCATTTTATTATTCAGTTCCAGGCTGAATCTGGTAAGCTGATTGCACTTTACTCCATTGTGAGAACCTTGTGCATCAGCCCATGATGCAGTGGCCTGACTGGATCCTGCACCTTTCATCTAGCTCAAATAGGTTGGATCTTGTGTGAGGCTACTGGCCCTTGAGCACAAGGTACATTATTAATGCATTTGCATTTCTAGCATTTTTAATGCATGTTTTTCTAAGTTTTACAGAATGATTTCTACCGCATGCTTTTCCAGAGTGCATCCTCTGATGTTTTGGTTTTGCGCAACCTTCTGTTTTTCCCTCAGCATATTTTACTAGCCCACCTAGACGCACATAGGGGGCACACCAGACTGACGCACCAGTCTGGCGCACCAAACAGGCGCAGTGGCCTATTTTCAGTAGCACACAGCATGTTTTCATGTGTTTTCCTTGCTTTCTCGACCCGATTTGCTTCTGGGTTTTAATTTGGTTTTCTTCCTCGATGCATTAGGAAGGCATAGATTTGTTTTCAACAGTTTTCTTGCATTTTAGATTGCATTTAGGCATGTAGAAAGCAAGGATGATAAATCACTCCAGATATTAGATCAAACCAGATATTAGATCTTTGATCTTATATGCAATATTATTGCATCAACTCTTGGCCCGGCACACGAGCGATATTTATGAGCATTAGGACACACCTCTACACATCATGCACCTATACTTTAGACACCACACGCATTTGCATGGCATGGCATATCGCCTTCGGGCGTACAGCAAGAGGCTGAAAAGCCGATATTCCATAAGCAAAAGAGAAATCAATAGAAGACCGATTTATCGGGCGTGCAAGGGTGCCTAATACCTTCCTCGTACGTAACAATGATCCTTACCCGCATTTTTGGTTCACGCAGCCCCTTTCTTATTTGTTTTGCATGATTTTCATGTTTTATGGTTTTCCTCGTCTTCCATTTGAATAGACTAGGTGGCGACTCCTGCATTTTTGCATTTTCTTCTTCTTTTCTTTTTGTCGTGGCTTTGCCGCTTTTGGCACACACAATATATTATTTATTTGTGGCCACCCCCGACGGCATGGTTACAATTAGTATTGGTTTCTCTAATGTTGGCTTCAACTGTGGCGTTCAGGGAGACAGGATAGGACTTCTGGTGCATTCACCGACTGGTAGCTGGTAGCCATTAACTAACTCTTTCTTGCAGCCTTCGACAGGGCATCTTCGTCAACTCCGAGCGATGATCTCCTCCTCCTGATCTCTCTTCCTTGTAAGAAGTGGTGGGGTGTCTCTGTCAACCCTGAGCATGGGTCTCTGTTCCATTCGTCCTTCGACCTTGCTCAGGGAGGGGCATCTGTAGACACCCCCATATGCTTGCAATTGGACAAAACCCTAACAAGACTCTAAAAAACCATAAAAAATACTAAAAACCCTAGGAAAATCCTAAAAAACCAAACAAAATAAAAACTTAAATAAACCATAAAAACCTTAAAAAACCTTAAAAAGAAAAAATCCTAAAAACCCTAAAAACCTAGAAAAACCCTAAACAACCAAACAAAACCATAGAACCCTAATCCAAACCCTAAACCCTAGGTTATGACCTAAACCAAATTCAAAACATTAATCTAAATCCTAAACCTAGGTCAAATCCTAGGTCAAACCATAAACCATAAGTCAAACCCTAACAACCTAACTAACTTTTAACCATAAGTCAAACCCTAATGTCAAACCCTAATGTAAATCCACATTAATACGTCTTATTTAATTGCCTCTACGGTCCGTTGCTTGAGGTGACTGCCTTTGTGGTCCCTCCTTTGACATTGATTTCTTCTGCCACTCCTCTCGACAGTCGTTTCCTGATGGTCGAGAATTCCTCGGGCACCGAAAATTGGTAGGCTCACTCCACTGTAGAGCTAGTCATCGAGAATGTCACTGTGACGACCACACACATTTTGAAGACCCAGCCTTTGTCTTATCCTCTGGTTGGACCTGCTACTTTTAGCACCCAGCTACCTATGGCGACATCTCTGATAGGATCTTTCTCTATTGGACAGTCTGAAGTCTAACCACCACCTGGATCCCTTACGCCTTTTACTATGGTTTCTGGTACTACTACCGATGGGTCTCATGCCCTCCTCGACCAATTGCTTCTTGTGCTTGCTCAAAAGCTACAGGGCATGGGTTTATACATCCTTCCAGCTTTTGTTGCTCCTCTGGTGGTTCCAGAGGTCCTTGTGTTGCCGTCGCCTGCATATCATGCTACACCCACTACACCACCTCTCCGACCATCGCCCTAGCTTTTTTCGACTTCAGTGGCGATGGGACCGGTTCCGCCTGTAGCATCCTCACAAGTCGCCGCACAACATTTCTCATATGCATCTGGTGGCCAGCCTTTAGGTTCGGCAGGAGCACAGCACCCTCTAGTCTCATTCCCTGGATCCGTCTCGGGACAGCAGCTATACCCCACTCACACTGCACCTCACGTAGCACATCATGCATCTCCCCCTCCCTTCCTGCATCAAAACCAAGTTTCTATATACACTCCACAGCACTTTGCACCAACACACAGGTATGCCAACCATCGTGCACTGACACCAGCAGACGTGATGGTGGATCTGGAAAAGCACCTTGGTGCGACCCATGTGGCATACGCAGGACCAACCTCGGCTGCATCACCCTAATCAGCCGCTCTAGAAGCCCTCCATGCCATGGTGGGCGATCTTGAGAAAGCACTTCGACATGTGCAGGGAGGAGACTACCAGACTTACCAATTCCAGGACCTCTTCTATTTCCTAGAGGCTACTCTCCCACCGAACTTCCAAGTCATGGATTTCGAAAAGTACAATGGTAAGGGTTGCCCTATCTCGCATTTAAGGGCTTATTGCGAAGATCTCACATAGCACCAAGCTGACGAGAGGTTACTGATCTGTCTTTTCCAGAAGAGTCTAACCGATCCTGCACTGAAATGGTTTACCTCTCAAGATATGGCCTGGATAAAGACTTGGATCAACCTTAGTCAGGCGTTCCTGGAACAGTACTCTTTTAACTTCAACTTGGTCCTTAAGCGTGAGGACCTTGCCGCCACCAAGCAGAAGCCCCACGAATCATTTGGAGAGTACGTTGGGCGTTGGTGCACTCTCGCTTCACAAGTTCGGGATAAATCATTTGATAAGGAATCCATTGGGATGGTTATCTAGGGAGCGCAGCCAGCCATTGGGGCCCTGCTTAGCATACAACCTATCACCACTTTCACGTTGCTAATTCGTGCAGGCGCTCGCGTTGAATGTTCATTGCGTAGTGGCAGCTTCCCCTCGCTCACAGCATTTACCAAACAAGCTGTGTCCCCTGCTTTTGTCCCAGGAACAAGTGGTAGCAACACTAGCATTGTCGCAAATTGTAACGCCAATAAGAGGAGGGATCCCCCCTGGAACGCCGTTGCATACGTTGGACCTCCTACAGTGCCTGTTGACACGGGACTCTCGTCTCAGCTGCGTTTTGTTTATGCACCCATGCATAGAGCACCACGCAGCTCTCACATCACCACTGTCGTCGAGCCGGTGTATCCCGTTGCATCGGTAAGGCCAGGACCATACCAAGCTCAGGCATGATCGCTTCGCCAAAAGCGTCGCTTCACACCTCTAGTCGAGCCCTTGTGCGTCGTCCTCCCAAAGGTACAGTCACTCCTGAAGTTCTCAGAAGTCCGCCCACCACAGCATCCACTGTCGGGGTGGTACAAGGCAGACTTATTATACAACTTCCATCGCTCCGCGAGGCACGTGACGGATAGTTGCTTCGCACTCCGGCATGCTATTCAAGACCTAATTGATAATAAGGTCATTGTCATTCACATTCAGCAGATCGAGTCAACACCAGCATGAACACAAGCATCCGCATCTGTCCCTGATCCCCCTAGCATTGTTAGACAGCCACTCCCCGAGCATGACCGTCCAAATGCTCCAGGGACCTCTGGGATCCATGCTCTCTTTCTCACCCCATCCAATGTTCCCACATTAGACCCTTCGGATTTGATTCATGATTTGTCTACCTTGTTTCCACAGTCTTTGTATCACTCTTTTCTCAAAGGTTCAAGCTCCGCGCTGAATATGATCCAACTCACTGCCAAACCAGAATATCCAACAATCCCATTAGCACACCCACCATCACCTAGTGCTCCAGCAATCCTCCTAGCACACTCACTCCTACCAACCACATCAGTGACCCTACTAGCACAACCCCCTCCATCTATGGCACCAGTCACCCTGCTAGTTCATCCCACGACACAGTCTCCCCAACTTGTATCCCTACCAGTTTTACCAGATGCAAGCCAGCCCTTTGTTCGGCCAGAGTAAGTCACTAGGGCACTTGTGGTCGTTAATTTGACTCAGAATACCCATCACATACCCTATAACTATGCCACAAAGATGTGTGGTGAGATCACACGTTTGGGACGGGTATACAAGGTCCCACCTCCTTAGCCTAAGCAAACCCGACCTACTGTAGACCCACCACAGTTAGAAAGCCAGCCAGTAAAACCCACCACCGAGGAAGCCTTAACAAAGTCCTCTTCCACCATAGCCAAGCCTGTGGCCGACATCACTGCTCAACTTAAGAAGGTTAAGGTTTATATTTCCATTTGGGACTTGATCCACACTTCGACCGAGCACCGAGAGGCCTTCCTTCGGGTTTCCCAGGATGCCCATGTTGCTCCCACAATAGAACCTGTAGCCCTAGAGACAATGGTAGGTATCATTGCCACACCCCAGGTTATCTCCTTCACGTCCCAAGAATTACCTCCAGCAGGGATCAATCACAACTAGCCATTGCTCGTAACCGTTCAGTTTAAGAACTTCTGCATTCCCCTTACTCTGGTCGATAATGGCGCAGGCGTAAACATCTGCCCCTTGCGTATAATAAGTAAGCTCGAATTCAAAGATGAGGATATTGTGCCAGTGGTAAAAGGGATGACGTCGTTCGACAACATGGACCACGATGTGTTAGGCTTGTTGGTAATCCCTCTTGTCATTGGTCCAGTTGAGTTTGACGTGGAATTCTACGTCGTGGATCTTGAACCTTCGTTTAATCTTCTGCTTGGGCGCCCTTGGCTCCACAAGCATCAGGTCATCCCGTTGACTTTCCATCAAATGATAAAGTTCAGCTGGGGCGATAATATCATTATCGTCATGGCTGAAAACTTTGAGAAGGAGAAGATCGATGTTGTGTTAACCTTGTCCCACCAGACTGTCTCCTTTGACTCCAAGCCCTCAGATCTTCTATTCTAGGTTAATCGGTTTTAACCGGTTAATTTCATTCCCGAATTTGAACATGGCAGCTACCCACCTATCTGTAGCAACCCCTCCAAGATGGTCGAGAATTTATGTCGTCGCTGGGGATATGAGAAGGGGGCACCTCTTGGGAAGTACGGTCAGGGGATCGCGGAGCCTATTGCCACTGAGGAGCAAAGAGATCGAGAAGGACTTGGTTATGAACAGCTGTGTCAAGAAGAAAGTTCTCGACACTTGCGGAAATCGAAGCCGAACCACTCTCCAGCTTGCGCTAACTTTGTTAGTGTAGGCATCCTCAGTCCAAGGCAGAGTCCAGACTTGGCGGAGCTAAAGTGAGACATCCCATCAAGCATAGTCGAATGAATGAGCATCGAGGACTACTTCTCCGAAGAAGACGCAGCCACAGTATCATTTCTAGCCACCACGGTTTCAGTTCCCACCGTAGTTTCAGTTCCCACCGCAGTTTCAGCTCCCACTACAATTCTAGTTCCAACTGTAGTTACAGTTCCAGCCACCACGGTTTCAGTTCCAGCCACCACAGTTTCAACTCCCGTCACCGCAGTATCAGTTCCAACCGTATCAGTTCCTGCCACAGTCATGATGCCAGAAATGACAGTTCCAGTTTCATCCATAACCATAGCTCCAGTCACTGTATCAATAGTAGTAGATCCAGCTTCTGCATCAGTTCCCACCATGACCTCAGTCACAACAGTGATCCCAAAGGCAAGTCGTGTAGCCTCCGTTGGACATCATGTGACAGATCCTCTTTCCCAACACACTTTGACACAAGTAATGCCCACCCAGATCCAATTGTTGGCGTGGAGCACCGATCCTTGCACAGTACCATTGACATCCACTGGTGATGGTCCAGAGGGAGAAGCTATGGAGGCACAGATGGACGAGGTGCTCCAAAGCATGGAAGTTCTGTTTCAAGAGCAGCTCGTTGTTTTGGTAGAGGATACCATAGAGGAAGTGAGGTGTCGGAAAGGCAAAGTAGCAATGATTGAAGTAGCCTCTCCCTCGCCACAACAAACCCAGGACCATTCCACTATCATGGTTTTGTAGGAAAAAGAAGAGACAGCTTACTCTAGACCATACAAGTTAATCACTCAGCAGTCGGGAGGCGGGTCTAAATGGTAGGCCCTGAGCTGAGCTCAGGGAAGAACGTAGGCGGTGTTACTCTAATCAGTCAGCAACAGGACAATCGTCAGTCAGCAGTACCCCTTGTAAATAGCAAAGAAAATCCAAAAAAATTAGAAAATCCAAAAAACCCAAAAAAAATTAGAAAAACCAAAAAAATCAGCAATGAGTGAAGAAGTAGTATCATAGAGACAAGAAACATTTGACTCGAGAGAGGATACATAATAGGGTGACACAAAGATTGCTTACCGCCAGTATAAGAATACGAGGGTCAGTGTAACTCTCCTTCGGCGCCAAAAATGCCAAGCATCAGAGCAAATTTGCACCTTCGATACAGTGGATCCTACCTTTCAGAAGGAGATGTTGTTCAAGCTCGTGGCCTATGAATACTGGACAGAGTCTAGATGGTCCCATCCTAGGTTTGATGCAGATGGAGTCTCGATGGCATCCGAGATTCGTCCTGATGGTTCAAACCGCGGATGGGACCATCTAGACTCCGAGCGGTAGTCTAGAAAAATGAGATGGAAAAGGGAGGCCTTGAATCCATCCATCAGGATCAGAATTCAAAGGCAAGGGAGGTGGCACCAAGATTCGTCCTGACGGATCGAACCGTAGATGGAACCATCTAGACTCCAGGTGGTAGTCTAGAAAAATGAGATGGAAAAGGGAGGCCTTGAATCCATCCATCAGGATAGGAATTCAAAGGCGAGGGAGGTGGCACCGAGACTCGTCCGGACGGATCGAACCGCGGATGGGACCATCTAGACTTCGGGCGGTAGTCTAGAAAAATGAGATGGAAAGGGAAGCCTTGAATCCGTTCATCAGGATCGGAATTCAAAGGCGAGGGAGGTGGCACCGAGATTCATCCTGACGGATCGAACCGTAGATGGGACCATCTAGACTCCGGGCTGTAGTCTAGAAAAATGAGATGGAAAAGGGAGGCCTTGAATCCATCCATTTGGATCGGAATTCAAAGGCGAGGGAGGTGGCACCGAGATTCGTCCTGACGGATCGAACCACAGATGGGACCATCTAGACTCCGGGCGGTAGTCTAGAAAAATGAGATGGAAAAAGGAGGCCTTGAATTTGTCCATCAAGATCGGAATTCAAAGGCGAGGGAGGTGGCACCAAGATTCGTCCTGATGGATCGAACCGTAGATGGGACCATCTAAACTCCAGGCGGTAGTCTAGAAAAAAAAGATGGAAAATGGAGGCCTTGAATCCATCCATCAGGATCGGAATTCAAAGGCGAGGGAGGTGGCACTGAGATTCATCCTGACGGATCGAACCGTGGATGGGACCATCTAGACTCCGGGTGGTAGTCTAAAAAAATGAGATGGAAAAGGGAGGCCTTGAATCCGTCCATCAGGATAGGAATTCAAAGGCAAGGGAGGTGGCACTGAGATTCGTCCTGACGGATTGAACTGCGGATGGGACCATCTAGACTCCGGGTGGTAGTCTAGAAAAAAAGAGATGGAAAATGGAGGCCTTGAATCCATCCATCAGGATTGGAATTCAAAGGCGAGGGAGGTGGCACCGAGATTTTTCCTGATGGATTGAACTGCGGATGGGACCATCTAGACTCCGTGCGGTAGTCTAGAAAAGAGAGATGGAAAATGGAGGCCTTGAATTCGTCCATTAGGATCGGAATTCAAAGGCGAGGGAGGTGGCACCGAGATTCGTCCTGACGGATCGAACCGCGGATGGGATGGAAAAGGGAGGCATTGAATCCGTTGCTTAGGATCGGAATTCAAAGGTGAAGGGGGCTTGACCTTCTGTTTAGCCAAAAGGATCTACCAAGGGGATCTTATTCAAGTATCAGTGCACCCTTGATCGTCACCGCTGTGGGGGATGTCAGTTGAAACAGCGTGGTACCCTGCTACAGTTGTTATTTTGTAGGAGCCATTATGTGGTGAATGTCACCTCTTTATTAGAGGGTGCACTAACCATCATTTGGATGATAATTTGTACCAAGCATTCCCAACATAGTCCCTCTTTCCACAAAGCAGCTTACATGCCCTTGGTCGAAGGCTCTGGCTCAGTTACATAGTAAGTTGACATTCTGTTAGGCGCCTGATACGTGACCTTCGACCAAAGAACAACTGAGATGCCCTGGTCGAAGATTCTAGTTCAATTACACTGTAGTTGGTGCTTTATTTGTGACTTTTGACCAAAGAACAGTTGACATGCCCCTGGTCAAAGACTCTGGTTCAATTACATAGTAGCTGTTGTTTTGTATGTGACTTTTGACCAAAGAACAACTGACATGCCCCTGGTATTGGACTGGCTGGACATCACTTGAGGGTATGGGGTCTTGGAAGCCAGACTGTAACTACAGATGTTCCTTGAACCACTGGGATACTTGAGACCATCACTAGTCGAAGCAAGTGATATATTCATCAAGTGACTGGAAATATGTATACCCACATGCCATCCTGTAGAAGGAATTGTGGCAACTTGATAAAGGCCTTTGATCAGGATTGTAACTTGCCTTTGGCTGGTATGTTTAGGATGTGTTCTGCTCAACTGTGGTGTTCTGATAGCTCTGTATTTGGCCGCGCTGCTGTAGGACATTCCCTTGATTGTATCTGCCAAATTCTTGATTGT
Source organism: Posidonia australis (assembly GCA_024699735.1). Classification (NCBI taxonomy): domain Eukaryota; kingdom Viridiplantae; phylum Streptophyta; class Magnoliopsida; order Alismatales; family Posidoniaceae; genus Posidonia; species Posidonia australis. The sequence goes on along the minus strand of JAMKQA010070358.1, from coordinate 1,493 downwards.
TGCATAGAGTCCACAGTCATGCCGTTGTCTTCGCTAATCATTTGATGTGCGGGTCCTGATCAGAGAACAACTGACTTGCCCTTGATGAACCAAGCAATGGGTTATGTGAGCCCAGCTAGAAAGCAGTTGACATGCCCTTAGCATAAAAGGTGTATGATGCTCAGAAGTTAGATCAGGAGATACCAAGGCAAAAAGGATGCCTCTGACATTGAGCCAGGTTACCCTGGGAAGTGTTGGGCACCACTCGAGGATATAAAGACTTGAAGATTAGGTTGTGACTGTAGGCGTACTTTGAATCACTGAAGTGGCCGCGAATGATTTTTGATGAATGTAACCATGCCGTCAGGGGGGCGGCAACAAATATATGTGTGTGCCAAAGTCGGCAAAGCCACGGCAAAAATAAAATAATGCAAAATGCAAGAGTCGCCACCTAGTCTATTCAAATGGAAGACGAGGAAAACAATATCAACCATGAAAATCATGCAAAACAATAAAAGAAAAGTCTTCGTAAACTAGAAATGCGGGTAAGGATCCCTATTACGTACGAGGAAGGTGTTAGGCACCCTCGTACGCCCGATAAATCAGTCTTCTATTGGTTTCTCTTTTGCTAATGAGATGTCAGCTTTGCAGCCTTTGCTGTACGCCCGAGGGCGATATGTCATGCCATGCAAATGCGTGTGGTGTCTAAAGTGTAGGTGCATGATGTGTAGGGGCGTGTCCTAATGCTTAGAAATATCGCTCGTATGCTGGGTCAAGTGCTGATGCAATAATATTGCACAATAAGATCAAAGATCTAATATCTTGAGCGAGTTTTCATCCTTGCTTCCTATATGCCTAAATGCAATCTAAAATGCATGGAATACATTTGAAAACATATCTGTGCCTTCCTAATGCATCGAGGAAGAAAACCAAAGGGAAACCCAGAAGCAAATCGGGTCAAGAAAGCGAGCAAAGTCATGTGAAAACCTACTGTGTGCTACTGAAAACAGGCCATTGCGCCTGTTTGGTGCGCTAGACTGGTGCGTCAGTCTGGTGCGCCACCTATGTGCATCTAGGTGTACCAGGAAAACATGCTGAGGGTAAAACAGAAAGCCACACAAAACCAAATAAACATCGGAGGATGCACTCTGGAAAAGTATGCAGCAGAATCATTCTATTCTGGGTGCGCCAAAGTGGTGTGCTGGACTTGTGCGCTTGAGTAGTGCACCTCAGGGAGTCTGGATCAGACTGCAATCTGATCTAGAATCCGCCCCAGCAGAGATATAGGGTGATTCATGCTAATGCTGATGGGTTCATGCCATTATAAAAAAACTGAAAACACAATGGGGATGCATAGGATCAAGGATCATCATGTAAATCATACATTCGAAGCCAAAATAAGTTGATGGGTTCATGTATGAAAACATGCAAAATACCTAGGAACAAACATGATCTGGATATCGCCAATCAGAATATATGTAAATGATGATCATAAGCATATTTCTATGTGCAAG
>JAMKQA010070357.1:0-15584 GCA_024699735.1 Posidonia australis | reverse complement strand
AAACCTTTAGCAAGCATTTGGACTAGAAAGACCGAGTTTCTTGGGCGTACGAGGGTGCCTAACACCTTCCTCGTGCGTAATAGGAATCCTTACCCATCCTCTGGTTAGCAGACATCCAACCTTCCCATGCATTCATCCTTTTGTGGTTTTCCTCGTCTTTCCCTTAAAAGACTAAGTGGCGACTCCTTCCCTTTTCTTTTCTTTTTCTTTTATCCTATCCTTGCGCCTTCGCCATCCTGGCATGGCTGTGGTCTTCTCCTCCCCACCCCTCCCTCGGGTCGAGCACGGTCACGGACATGATATTAGGTTACTTCAAAATGTTAAGCTAGACACAAAGCATAAGTACAACATATAGGCACATTTAGCACAACAGAAGCACAATAGGCACAAAGAGCAAGCATGACACACAAGCATAGCATACAAGCACAACATACAGGCACAGCATGTGAGCACAACAAAGAAAATTCAAGAATAGACACTTTAGAGATGGGCACACTATGCTTGCCAATACTAGTGTGGAAGGTGACAGTGGCAGTGACCCTTTGTAGGTGGACCAAACCCCCCAACTAGCCCCTCCATCACCCAAAACCCATACTCGGTGGCCAAGCCTACCTACAACCCTGTCACCACCACCCAAACTCGCACCCAACGACAAAGCCAACCCATGCCCTTTTTATAGGTGCCCAAGCTTTTCAACCAACACCCATCATCGGTGAACCCATCTAGCCACTTGCAACCCAAACCCACCTACAACCTTGATGCCACCACTACCAATGAGCCCGTCCGACACACTTTATCGACAACTCATTGCTAGTCACACCACCGTAGCCACCATTGCGCCACACCCACAGCCAAGCAACTAAATGGGGAGAGAAGAAGAAGATAATGATTACAGATGAAGAGGAAGGGGAAGGAAGTTATGCAGGAGGTTTTAAAAGAAGAAAAGCAACCAACGAGGAAGAAAGAAAGGAAGAGCTGTTGGCATTTAGTACATGGATTTTGTTGGAACCACCATCATAAATGCCCCTACATTTGTAGAACTAGAAACTCTCTAGGTATTTCTTGTGTCTCGCATTTAAGACACAAAGATGCAAAATGCTTGGCAAAATTGCAATATGCCCCTTACAAATTGCAAAATGCATAACAAACAACAATCTGCCCCCTAGCACGTAGCAAACTATAGTATACCGCTTGCAAAATGCAAAATGCACAGTAAACAGCAATGTGCCCCCAAGCACACAACAAAAGGGCAACATACCCCCAGCACATAGCGAAATGCCCCAACTTGCATTGCCATGCTAGTGACCTGCTAGCACTAGAGCAAAGATACTAGGTGTACTGATAAACAAACCCATTTTTTGCAAATACTGCCTATTAATCTTGCCAGGTAAGACATCTAACTTACTCTTGATTTTCTCTTAGGCTTTCACTCCATGTAGACAAAACTTACCACATGCTTTCCATTTGTGATCGGTAAGTCTAAAACTTGCCATATCCTTTACTTTTACGATCGACAAGTCTGAAACTTGTCATTTCTAGTTCCTTTTGAGGTTGGTGTGGATGTAGGATTTTGAAGGAAGAAAATGATGTTTCTTTTGTTTCGTGGCCTCGCTTGTTTCCCTTTGAATTATATCCAATTACTCCACTCCACGGATGTTAGAACTGATGTGATCGCTACTCTTGGTTTGCTTTCACTGGCCTTCAAGACGCCTTGGGGAGATGTTGTGGTTGCAGGTTCAGCTACCTGAGGATGACGATAGCATCGCCTAAGGGTGCCCAAATAGATGAGCTTCTTCTTCTTTTTCTTGCAAAACAATGTTAAAATAAAAAATACGGATTAATACAGTGTAGTAAGTGGCTCAACAAAATAAATTACAAGTATGAAAAATGAGAGGAAAAGATACTTACCCGAGGGATTTTATTCCCCCAATTGCAACTAAATGTATATGCCTAGCTACAACATGAAAAGTATGTGTGAAATTAAACATGCAAAATGAAAACTTCCTTTTGTTTATGATGCATATGCAGGACACAAGATGTGGGCATGGCATGGTCAGAACCGGCAGAAAAACTTAAGCCCTCCCTTAGAACTTCTCTACTCCCTTTCTTTTAAAATTATTTCCCCTCTCTTCTGGATAATTTCTGGTCCTCTGACTCAGTGTCCATCTCCCCTCAAAGGTTGGGGGTTTCTTTCTATTTATAGAGGCATAGGAGGATCAAAAATGGTAAAAGGATCCAAAATTGGTAAGATTATAGAGCTGTAATCAAAAGTTTCCTTTTCAGAAGTGTTATACACTCAATAGTGGACGTACAACGTTAAACGCCCAATACTAGGTGTTCAACACATTCTAGGGCTACAGCTATTTGGTCAAGGAATATTCCATCAATTAATGGGCTGATTAGCATTGATTGACGTCACGCTTGATTAGAGGAATCTTGCATAAAAGGAAAGAATTTGAATTCAAAATCCTTCAGAGAAGGAAAATGGTTGACGTGGCATGCCTGAGTTGTCAAGTGTACGACGCCTGAGGTTTGGTGTTCAACGTTAGATGCACACATGTTAGCGTTTAATACATTCAGCCTAGAAACTTACCAAATTTGACTGTCAATTCAAATGTGGTCAAATGAGTAAATTAATGAGGTATTGAAGACCCCTAAACATGGCAAGGAGACTCGTTTGAAAATATTAATGATATTTATTTTATGTCCAAGAAAGGAAACTTGATAGAAATGGTAGGAAACAATACTGGAGATGTTAAATGCCTGTAATCAAGCGTATAACGTTAAACGGTTTACTTATAGCATATAACGTTAGACACCAAATTATCAGTGTACAACATTAAACGTTGGAATTTGTGACATTCAATGGCCTAAATTTGTAAACGGGCCTATGGAGAGTATTTGGGCTGAACAAAAGGCTTCTTAGGATGAATGAAACATGCTATGATACAATGGGACTTAATAAAAGGTAAATGATTGTCAAAACAGAATATCTACAGATTGCCCCTCCTTGAAGATGGTTTCGGTAAGAAACTAGCTTCAAGGCTTGACGATATTCCCATGTGACACGACTTAGGGAGTTTTTAAAAGGAAGAAAGAGATCCACACCTACTGCCACCCAGCTAGATAAAAGATCGAGTTGGATAATGGATCCAATACTCGAGGAATCTAATGTGAGAGACAAGGCCTCAGGCGTAACCTGAGCTGGTCAAGTTGATGGATCACATCCTCAAGCGTAACTTGGAGGTTGAACAAAAAGGACACTACCTCAAGCGAACCTGAGGAGGCCAAATTGTAGGATCATTATTTTAGGTGTAACTTGGATGTCAAACTGAAAGGACACTGCCTCAGGCATAACCTAAGACGTCAAATGAAAGGGCATAACCTCAGGTGCAACTTGGAGGTCAAGCTAGAAAGACATTGCCTTGGTCGTAACCTGAGGGGTCAGATTATAGATCACAACCTCGGGCATAGCCTAGAGATTAAAATGAAAGATCACAGCCTCAAGCATAACCTAAGGGGTCAAATGAAAGGGCATAACCTCAAGCGTAACTTAGAGGTCAAACTAGAAAAAACACTACCTCGGGCGTAACTTGAGAGGTCAGATTGAAAGATCACAACCTCAGGTGTAACCTGGAGGTTGAACTAGAAGGACGCATCCTTGGATGTAATCCGAGGGGTCAAGGAAAGGAGACATTGCCTTGGACGTAACCCAAGAGGTCAAATTAGAAGATCAAAACCTCAGGTGTAAGTTGGAGGTCAAACTGAAAGGATATTTCAATGGACGTAACCCAAGGGATCAAAACCTCAGGCGTAAGCTGATGGTCAAACTAAAAGGACACAACCTCACACATAACTCGAGAGGATCAAAATGAAAATCAAAACCTCAGGCATAGCCTAAAGGTCAAGCTAAAAGGACACAGCCTTGGGATTAACCTTAGGGGGTCAAATTGAAAAATAACAACCTCAAGCGTAACTTGGAGGTCAAACTGATAAGACACTTCCTTGGGCATATCTCAAGGGGTCAAATTGAAGGATCATTTCCTCGAACGTAACCCAAAGGGTCAAATTGGAAGGACACTGCTTCAGGCGTAACTCGAGGGGTCAAACTAAAGGGATCAACACCTCAGGCGTAACTTGGAGGTCAAACTGAAAGGACACTTCCTTGGGCGTAACCCAAGGGGTCAAATTGGAAGGATCAAAACTTCAAGCGTAACCTGAAGGTCAAACTGAAAGGACACTTCCTTGGGTGTAACCTAAGGGGTCAAACTAAAAGATCATAACCTCAAGCGTAACCTAGAGATCAAACTAATAGGACACTTCCTCGAGTGTAACATGAGGGGTCAAATTGAAGGTCAAATCCTCAGGCATAACCTAGAGGTCAAACAGGAAGGACACTTCTTCGAGCGTAACTCCAAGGGTCAAATCGAAAGGCATGGCCTCAGGCGTAACCTGAGGTGGTCAAAAGGGTGGACAAGGCCTCAAGCGTAACCCATGGTGGTCAAAAGGGAGGACACAGCCTCATGCATAACTCAAGGTGGTGAAAAGAGAGGACACGACCCCAGACGTAACTCGAGGTGGTTAAAAGGGAGGACATGGCCTTAGGCGTAACACGAGGTGGTCAAATCAAAAGGATTTGACTTTAGATCTAACCCAAGGTGATCAAAAGGAAGGACCTGAGACAACTAGCACTAGGGCGAGGAAGTCTAAAGAGGGTTGGAGAGATTGTGGATGGCCAATTCCAACGACCACTCAAAATGCAATATGAAAAAGTGTAATATGCTTTACATGGATGCATGCTGGCGGAACTGCAAGGTGGGATGGTTTTGATATGCAATGCATGACCCTAGATAGTGAGGTTCCTCCATCACAACCTACTTTGCTTTATATACTGGGATGACTCAAGAATTTGACTCACCATCTAGAGCAAACTAACACATGAATGCAATTTGTTATAGTCAGCTGCCCTTTCATTAAGTGTAGCCTACACCATCCATGGGGACCATTGTCCTATACACATAAGTTAGTGAGAGAGAGGTCTATGATATTTTCTAGTGTTGGGCAAATGGGGTTGACTTCCTCTCTGCTAATTACGTTGGCTTTATTTCTCTGGTCGGGTACTGGAGATTTTGGACTACTTGGCGGTCCAAAATTTATGAAACCAATGCTCTCATGTGTATTTTAACTTGTAGAAGCCTCTAGAATAGTCATTTTCTTGTTGATTAGGGCTCCTGTCTGTAGAGTTCGGCGACCAAGGTTGCCTCCAAGCATTTTTCCTTTGTGTTAGACGTAGTGGATACTCTGTTTAACACTTCAAGGTGGCTCTTGTGCATCTTCAACAAAGTGTTATTTCCTCTAGGATGCTCCTTGCTCCTAGTCCAAAGAAAGATAATAAACAGTGATGTATTGCTTGAGATAAACTTAGGTGGAGGATAATAAGCCTAGCCTCAACTTTGTTGTCTAATGACCATCCGAGTGGGAAAGGTCAAAACGTAGGGTCGTAGATGTCCTAGATTTTTGCATAATGGGCTTTAATTATTATCAATTTCATGAGGTGGTGTTGGTTTTTATTTATGTATTTTTTTTTGGATTGATGTTTTTTATTTTTTTTTGGATTTTCTATTTTTTGATTTTTTTTTTTCCTATTTTTATTTGATTTTTTTTTGTATTTTTTTGTTTTTGTATTTTATTTTTGTTTTTTCGTTTTTTTTCTATTTTTCTTTTTTTAAGAAGGAAATTCTTTCATGAAGTTGGGAAAAAAAAGATTTCGAAGGTGGAAACCTTGATAATTAGAACCCATGTGCACTTCTAAACCGAAAGATGCTTTAGGTTTGCTTCGGTACTAAATGCATTATGGATGGATTTTGAGGGGGTTGATGTAGAATTGTTGAAGTGTCCACTCACTTCGATAATCCTTTGTGATCGCCACTTGTCGATTCGCTTTCGATAGTTCACAAGGTACTTTGTGGGAGTGTGGAAGTTGTGATGATGTGGGTTCTTGGTTCACTAGGTCGGTGACAAGATGTCGTCCAATAGCTTCCTTGTGCTTTGTAATATCCTTCCCTTCAAAAAGAAATGAAAAACAAACTTAAATTAGTTTTAAGTGTAGTAAATGAAATCAAAAAAGAGATAAACAACATAGATAGAGAAATCTAATACTAACCGGGGGTTGTCCCTACATGCATTTACCATGGGCAATTATATGAATGCAAGTTTTATATGAAAATAATGAAATAAATTAGAAGAGATACTCTCTTCATCCTTGGTGCCTTGACGTGCGAGTTGAAGGAAGTGGAGGCCGGTTTATGGTGCTCCACAAACGCACTTTGGCTGTAGAAAAAGGTTGGACCTCTGGGATCTAAGCTTTTAAGGGCATGGACATTGAAGAGGGGCTGAAAAGCCCTCTCTTTCTCTCAAGATTCCCTCCTAGGGTTTGCAAAGTGGCTCCTTGGAATTTTTGAAGTTCATCCCCTTCAGTTAAAGACCTAGGGAGTCTATTTATAGAATTTGGGGGCTAGGGATCTTGTCAAAGACGAGATATAGATCAAGGGATAGGATGAAATGCTCTTAAAATGGCAAGAAATCAAGATATGATCTCGCAGTCGGTTGACTAGGCGACAGAATCATCCAGTCGCCACTTGGAGTGGCGACTAGACTGGAGATTCTACTTTTGACTATACGTGGTGAATCAGCACCCAAATTCAATGAAATCTGCCATGTAAACCAATCACCGGTGCATGTGGTGTCAAGCTACCAAAAAGGCATTTTCTTGAAAAGTTAAGATTAGAAAATATCCATTACGAATCTATTATCAAATATTGACCAAATCAATTCTGAAAAATCATACTCATAATTGAAGATATTTAAGATTAATTTCCAAATTCAAAATGCACTTAAATTGTTAAGTAAATTGGATTTGAAAATCAAATCTTTAATAATTACGAGAAACTCAACTAAAATCAAAGATGTATTTGATTTAAAATAGATTGGCACTCACTTGGATATTTTGGATTTTATCTTTATTTTTTAGCATTATCATGAATTAAATATAAACTATAACATTAAAATGTGATAACTTATCATAAAATCTCATTATTGGTAAAAATAAAAATAAGTGATCATAATTATCAAGTCATCCAAATATCTAGAATTTTTTGGAATTATTTAGAATTTATAATGATTTATATGATATGCATAGATATTTAAATGTTGGAAAATCATAGAAATTATAATAATTATTGGAAAAATCATGATAACATTTATAAATATCCCATATATGGTATTAAGGCTCGGGATGACAAATTATTTAGAAAGAGAATGTTAGGATCCTCGTTGCCTTTGTATATGGCGCCTAGAAGATCTAGTTGCCTGTCTTTTTGGTGACGAGTTGTGTCACCTCTTGAGCTGGCGCCTAGATCCATTGCCTATTACGATGGCAATATCTTGATCTTTTGTAGTTTACCCCCTGTCTTTTATCTTATTCCACAGAGATGCAATAAAACCTAGAAAACTTCAGAAATTCCATGGAAAAATCTAGAAAAAGGTTAGAGCTCCTTAGCCATGTGATCTTGGGGGCCTCAAGGGTTCCTATCCTAGGTGAACTCTAAGAAATGTGAAAATGAGATATCTACAGATGCCTCTCCTTGGAGTTGATCTTGGAACATGATCGGCTCCAAGGTAAGAAGGATATTCCCATTGAGCGTTTCCTAAAATAGAGATCTCACTCTCAAACAATCCACCATGAATTGCAAAAAGTCTATATCTATTGGTTTCGGGATATGGTCACACAGCCAAAAGGTGAGAAGATGAACTGACTCGGTTTTGGGACATGGTCGCACAACCAAGTGATTCTACAAACTAAGGGTGCTGTCATATTGAAGGCTTAGGCATGGCGTGGTCAAGCCACGTCTATGTGTCACAGTTGGTGTTGAGACTTGTCAACCATGTAGAGTAACACTTCAATGAGGCAGAAACTAAAAGAAATAAAAGGATAATTAAAGAATGCCATCGTATTGAAGGCTCAAGCATGGCGTGGTCAAGCCAGGGCTATGTGTCATAGCCGATGTCGAGACCATGTCAACCATGTAGAGTAACACTTCAACAGGGTAGAAACTAAGGTAAATAAAGAGCAAATTGTTGTGGCTTCTTCTTTGAGAGCTTGCTCAGATTAGAATAAAATAAGGTAGGATAGGTTTGATTTGATTGGGCTTTGGGAGGATCACACGTTCTAAGGATTTCTAACACTCTTAATGAACATTACTCTGTTAGCACTCCACTTCCAATGCATGGTTCCTAAATGCATGGGTGCATGATTCAAGCAAGCAATAATGCAAATGCAAAGTCAACATTCGACATGCAATGAATGGTCCATATGGCAGGTTAGGCCGTCAGGATAGGGGTGGTCCCTAGCCATACAGACATATGCAGGATGCATGGATGCCATTCATTGTGGTCAAGTGTTTTCCATTTTCGAGCATGATCAGTACTATCAAGAAAGGACCATCGTCTCACAACAAGACTTGGTAAGTAAAGGAGTTTTATGAATAAAGAACTAGGTGAGGGAGTGAACCCTTCCTTTGCCAAATCAAGGTTTGCCTCTTAGTTAGAGTTGTGTGCCATATACATGGTCAGGACTCCAAAGGTGAAAGTCCATTGTCGGTGGGACTTGGTGTAATGCCATGGTGGGACTTGATGTAGTGCCACGATGGGACTTGATGTACCAACACGCTGTAGGGGATGAAACATGCACAGTTAATAAATGCATTAGTAATCAAAAGGGGTGTACCTTTCCCTACCTCAGAAGGGTTGGCTATGTTGCCTAGGAAAAGTATTGTAACGCTATCCTCTACTCCCTTATACTTAAGATTAGGTGGAGGGAATCAACCTTAGCCTCAGTTGAGGATGGAAAACCAGAGTCTAGTGGACGCCGATGGTGAGTCATTTGCAGATGCTCTGATGATCATTGCAGGGCAATGTCTTTGTAAGGCAAAATGCACCCAAGTCATGAAGGCACGCTCGAGTAGGACGTCTAATTCCAAAGCCTGGTGGATCGATGGTTGCATCATCGGCCAAACCAATTTCAGTTTGCTTACTATGTTTCCCCTTGCAAGTAAGGGTGGATGGCACTACTTATTTGTTTTTGGCTTTTCTTTTCTTTTCTTTTTGGATTTTTTAAATTTTCTTAATTTTTTGGACTTTTGATTTTCTGATTTTTTTTGGAATTTTTGAATTTTCTGATTTCTTTTTTCTTTTTGATTGATGATAACGATGAGTGCAGTCACAACCCTCTCTCTTATGCCTTTAACATTGTTGCCTTGTATTATCCAATGTGAGAGTGTTGTCCCTTTCATCATGCTTCGACCTTTGAAGGACCTGGGACTTCGTATTAGCTTTAGATATTGAGGATCATTATCTCCCTCATTTACTTGGTCCTGAGTTTCTAGGGTTTTCCTGCTCTTTGCCTATTTGTGTGGAGGAATGGGGGAGACTTAAGATTCAACAGGCTCTCGACGTTGGTTATAGCTTTTGTGCTACTCGTCAATGGTTGGCCCTGATGCACCTATAACTAACTCAAGGGTTTTTGGCTTTCATTTTTCTTTTTCTTCTTTTCTTTTGGAGTTCCACTCTCTGGTTATTTTCTGCAGATGCTCGTCCGTCACTGCCTTCTCGGACTTATGCTATGACGACACATCTACTTATTCGTCGGTTGTCTCACCCTGTTTTGAGTACCCTCCCATCACTACCTTCTCGAACATATGCTATGACAGCGTACCCAACTTTTACGTGCACTCCCCTCTTTTGGGCGCTTTCTAAGTTGTTTAGTTTTGATGCACTCCTCTATTACTGTATTCTTGAACTTATGCTAGGAGGCCACACTGTACAAGGCAAGCAGCTTTTATGATATGCCTAAGCTTTGAGCCTGCTTTACTCTTATCTCCTCATGCAGGTGTATGTGTAGATAGGACAAAGTTAAGGTTACCCTAGTCGCTCAACTTCCTTTCTATGTAGGAGACAATCTTCTTCCTTAGTTGGTACTAGGTCTTGTGTCCTTTTTAGGCTCCTCACATGTTGATTGAAGGGTGTACTTCTAGAGTACGTGTAACTTCCATAGATCTGAAGGTATTTTCAGGTCATCCTACCCATTGGGTGGATCTTCCGAATGGGTAGGATCTTCCCTAGGTGTTACATCCTCTACTTAGGAACCTTAGATAATATGTTGGCAATCTTGCTTAATGGATTAAGTGGTCAGGAGTGTGAGTTACACTCATCATTCATCTTTATTGTTTATTGCTATTATTAAATCTAACCTAGCAAAAGAAACAAAGATGAAGGAAATGACAAAGAAAGAAATTAATGTTTTATTTACAAGTTTTTGAAGAATAGAATGATCTTACCCCTAGTCGGGCTCGATCAAGTTCCATATTTCCCTCCCCAGATGGAGGGGTATACCTGTGGGACAACTGTAGGAGCCTGCCCCTAGTATTGAGCACATGGGTGCTGGTATAGACGCATCTTGATGCTTTTCCTTTGGCTTGTGTCCGATCTTCGCTTCTGTGGAGTCATGGTTGGATTGGTCCTGGCCTGGTTCCTCTGACATGCCCTTGGTAGCTATGTTTCCTTGTGATAACCATATTAGGCTTTCATTTCTACTCAGAATATGGCCATCGTTGCCTTCTCGACCAAGGTACTCATGCATGTACCTGGTGGGCTCTGCTGCTCTCTCTTTAGTGTCTAAAGGCTTGGGAGGAGGACTAATTCTTGCATGGTCTCCCTGGGGATGCTAGTAGAGAAGGTCGATTGTAGTCTCCAAGTTGTACCAGTCTTGGTCACTATATTTATCATAGATAGGCATCATGTCATACCAATCTCAATCCATTACTCATCAAAGATCGACTACATAGTATTTTCCCTCATCATATCCTAGAACATCTATGAGCCTGGTCTTTCCTCGTACCAAGGGTTTGAGTCGTACCATTCTTCAAGAAGCTCTTCATTGTATGGCACTGGTGGGGATCTTTCTTCACTTAGCTCTGGTGTAGTTGGTTCACACGCTATCTTAGAATCTATCCAATGATTGGCCCTGATGGTGATTACCCCACCTTGGTGTTTGAACTTGAGGAGTTGATGTATAGGGGATGCTACAGCATTGACTTCGGCCAGCTAGGATCTTGCCAGAATTAGTGATTGGGCAAGATCTTCTTCCATCACTATGGCCATGGTGGTGTTGGTGACAAGACCCATAGCGACACGCAGCTGCACTATCTCGATCGCTTCCCTTCGACTGTTGTCATAGGCTATATAGGGAAAGCCATGCTTTGTAATTTCAGCTTCTTCAATGCCCAGGAACTTCAGAATGGATAGGGAATAGAAACATTTGCTACCACCAGTGTTGACAAGTATCCCATAGGGTAAACAGTCATGCGTGAAAACCCTGCACGATGGAATCCTACACGGCTCTCCCCTACCAAGTGCATGGAAACACATGAGGAGACCCGATATGGTGACGGCGAAGATGGTGAATCCAAAGAAGAAGACTAGACTCGGAGACACCAAGGAAAGATGAGAAAGGATAAGGAAAGGAGTCGCCACCTATTCTTTTAATGGAAAGACGAGGAAAACCAAACACACAAGAAAACCAAGAAGCAAATGGGATGCAAAAAACATATGTGCTTCGTGCCTAATGGATATAATGCACAAAATGAATACGGGCTAGAGAAAGGGTAAGGATTCTGGTTACACATGGGGAAATGGTCAGGCACCCCCATGCGCCCAAGAAAACTCGGTCTTTCTAGGTTTCCTACTTGTCAATGGTCTATTAAATATGTACTTGCTTATTCTAAATGCGTATGGTAATGATGACTAGAAAACATGCCAAATCAAAGAAAAGAAATGAAATAAAGGGAAAAAGTTAATCAAAGGGTCAAATGTAGGCATTGAGAATGCTGCTTTACTGTACGCCCTTGGGCGATGAGGAAAATCGTGAAAATAGAGAAATTCTCGGAAAGCGTCTCACGAATCAATGGAAATTGGGATAAATCCGAGAAAATCAAAAAGGGAAAATAATCCTCATTTCGGGACCATGTCGGCTTTGTTAAGCCTTTTACTGTAAGCCCTCGGGTGATGGAAAGCCACATCAAATCTAAAGATGCGAAAATCAAAAAGAAATCGGGAGACAGCGAGAAAACCAAGCTCGAAAAGAGATGGAAAAGCGTGGCAAAGTAAAGAAGAAAAGGCAAGAAAATAGCATGAAAAAGTGCGACAAAATGTGCAAAATACATGTGTGAGTGTAAAAATACGAATTCCAGGAGCCTTTGTGCAAAAAACCCTAATTCTAAATAAAAACTGAAATTCTAAAGCCTAAATAATAAAAAATACATAGGAAAACACATTCTATGCAATTATGAAGAAATTTGAGGTTAAATGTGCAAATATGTGCATTTCTGGTTAAATTAAAGGTTCCTAGGGGTTAAAATGCAATTCTGCCACTAAAACATACATTTAATGCAATTCAATGGAAATTCAGGGTGAAATATGCAAGAAAAAGGATCCATGAAGGTTTCAGGGGCAAAATAGTAAATTTACCCTAGAAAACATGCATTCTTTGTGAAATCTGTAAAGTGTAGGGGCTAAAATGTAATTTAACCAGAAAAACAATGCATCCAAAAGAGTTTCTGTGAAGTTCCGGGGTTTAAATGCAATTTATTCAGCAAAATATGTATTCAGAAAGGTTTCAGAGAAGTTTAGGGTCTTAAATGCAAAGACATTGGATTAATATGCATTAAAAAGATAATCTGGGGGTTTTTGTTAAACTTTTAAACCTGGAAAACATTATCTTGAATACTCAGGAGGCATAATGCAATATTTTCAGTTAAAACTTTATTCAAACGATTTATGAAAAATGATTAAGGACCTAAATGTAAGAAAAGGACTTGAATGTAATAGAGAAAAGGACTTAAATGCAATAAATGAAAAGTTTTAGAAATCTATTAAAATAAAAAAGCTTTATTTTATTTTTTTTTTTAAGAAAAGGCAGTGACGGCCGTCAGCGACGGAGCTCCACCGTCGACGACCGCCGGAGAGGCAATCAGAGGCTTTCCTATGGTCTAATCTCAGGGAAGCAAGAAGAAAAGGAGGGGAGAAGATCCAACGGTCTGGATCAAGCATCCAACGACGGGAGTGGGCCTCCCACCCCCCTCGCCATCAAGGCACTCTGGTGACGGCGTCGGGCAAGAAAGGAGACTGCTGGAGCTACGGCGCGGCGATCCGGAGGTCGTGGAGGCTTCGGGGCATCGAGAGGAGCTTTTTTCTTCTTCTAGAAGCGAGAATGTGGCACTTCATCCATCCTCGAACCAAGCTCGCCGTCGATGCGATTCTTCTCTCGTGATCTCGACTGGGACGGCTGTCCAGGGCATGTGGCATGGATCTGAAAGCTCAGGAGTACTTGGGACGCGCCATGGAGCATTTTTGGATACTCGGAGAGGCTCAGAGATGCGGGAGGTGCGTGCTCCTCCACTGGTTGCAGTCTTCTTCTCCAACACCAGTGACGGAACGACGTCGATGACGATCTTCTGGCAATGGCCTCGGGAGGTAGTGGAGCGGTGCGTAGGAGTGGAAAAGCAAGAGGGAGGTTCAGGGAAGAAGATCCAGGGCTATGGGGATCAAATCAGCTAGTGGATTCGCGCCCCCACCTAGGCCACCAGAAAATCACTCTCGCGAGGCTTGGGAGCTCAATTCCGACCAGAGGAGACCTCTAGATCTACTGGAATCAAACCAGGAAGATAGGGGGACCTAGGAGAGCATTTCTAACATTAATTGAGGTCAGGGGTGAGCGTACCTGGTCTAGCAGTGGAATGGATGGTCGGAGCTCACTGGAGGCCGCCGGAGCTTGCCGAAGATGGCTGAGAACTCAGGTTTCTCACCTCCACGTGCTTCCTCTCTCTTCCAAAAACTCTCTAGTAGCTCAGGTTGGGAGTGGAAAGGCTTGGGGAGCTCACCTTTCTCCACTTTTGCAAGAAAACTAAAAGCTCCAAATGTCCTCCCCCTCCTTCTCCTTACGTAACGGGGGTATTTATAGGCCTAGTTGGTTGTTAGGGCTGGAGTGGAAGGTGGTTGGGTTAGTTAGGAAGTGGTTAGTTTGTTGGAGATTAGTTAGGAAGTGGTTAGTTTGTTGGAGATTAGTTAAGAAATGGTTATGTTTGTTAGAATTAGTTAAGAAGTGGTTATGTTTGTTGGAGATTAGTTAAGAAGTGGTTATGTTTGTTAGAATTAGTTAAGAAGTGGTTATGTTTGTTAGAATTAGTTACATGAGGTTTGACTTTAGGGTTTGGGATTTGACTTAGGATTTGACCTAGGTTTAGGGTTTGGATTAGGGTTTATCCTAGGTTAGGGTTTGGATTAGGGTTTATCCTAGGTTTAGGGTTTTAATTATGGCTTAACCTTGGTTTAGGACTTGGATTAAGGTTTAACCTAGATTTAGGGTTTGGATTAGGGTTAGTTTTGTATTTAGGTTAGTTAGGGTTTCGTAGTTAGGTTTTGCATTGGTGGTTGTTGAAGTGAGGTGTGGTTATTGGGTTTGGCCTATACATATTGGGGTGTCTACACTTAGGCACAGGCAGCTCTGCATCTTGGAAGATGATGTCCTCTCCTTTGAACTTGGTGATGATTTGCCTCGCTAGTTCGAAGTGGTCGTGGCCACCAACTTCCTCCTCATCTTGTTGGCTGTCCCAAGGTTCATTGTCGTCTTCGGTTTCCCATCCTAGGGTGTCTTCCCAAGGCTCACCTGCATCCTCCTCGATCCATATCCCTAGTTCAAGCATTGTTGGTGCATCTTGCTCCTCTTCGTCGGCACTTGGTGGCTCCAGATCAAGGCTTGCCTGCACATGCTGGATGAACATTGGCTGTGCATACTCAACCTCCATGTAGGCTACTACATGATTGGGCATGGGGTCTTGATGGATTTGCATCTCATGTCGCTGTCCTCATGTTGCCCTTAGTCTCTCCTTTAGCTCAGTCCACATGATTTCCCCTTGGTCATTTAGCTCATATATCTTATCTTTGACCATGTAATACTCCTCAAAAGTATGCTCAATCTTCTGATGCTACAAACAATACTTAGATAGATCTAGGGACACATGTACATGGATCGGGTTGGGTCGAGTTAGGAGTGAACACACAACCCAACCTGTAGACACCCCAATTTTGAGCTCATTTGGCAGCAGACTCCTCCAGTTGATGCTCTGGCCGCGACCACCAAAACCCTAGTCCACATAGGTCCCAATCAGACCCACACTAGCCCACATGACCCAATAAAACACTAAAATCCATTAAAATTCACTGAAAAGCAAATAAAACACTTAATCCAGCTAAAATCCAACTTAAATTCCACAAAACCCTAATCAAACAAAATCCAATTAAATCCACATAAAAATCCAACCATAAATCCACTTAAATCAACTTAAAATTCAATAAAACCCTAATTAATCAAATTTTTAAACCCTAATTAAGTGAAAAGAAATTAAAATCCATTAAATAAGACAAAAACCCTAATTTAAGCTTAATTCAAATTAAATCACTTAAAAATCCAA
>JAMKQA010070356.1:0-12983 GCA_024699735.1 Posidonia australis | reverse complement strand
GCGCCACCTTGGTGCGCCCACCCAGCTCACAAATGTCTGATTGGGGCTCTGGCTAATGGGTTTGGGGCTCGGTTCAAGGGCTGATCACATCCAAAGCAACATAAGGATACTCATCTCTGGGTCACCTCAAAATCGGGGTGTCTACATAAGGCCATCCAATGCTCTTATTAGGGTTGGCTCTTTTTTTTGTGAGACAATAGGAGGATTTTGTGTGGAGGCTTTGCAAGCCCTAGGGACGGCCATCTCTTTGTTTCTTCTTCCTCCTCTCTTTGTACTCCACCATTTGAAGTTAGTAAGCAGCCAAGGAGAGACACCCGTGGACGTACCCGAATTTGGGGAACCACGTAAAACCTTTGTTGTTGTGTGGATTGCTATTTTGGTCTCTGTTCTTCCCTTCTACACGTGCCAAACCTAATTGAATCCGCTGTGCTTGGGCCCCTTTGGGCATAACACAAATCATGCTTTTCTTAAACTTATTTTCCTTTTGAAAAGTTATGCAACTTAGAAACCATCTTTATGCATTCTGGCAAAACAAATCCATAAGTAGATTCCAGCTCAAATACATGGCCAAGCCAAACTCAAATCATAATTCAAACATGGCTGGAAACTAGCCTAAATCACAAATCTTATCTCAGCTAGAATCTAACTAAAACCATAAGCCAAATCTCAAGTCGATTCTAGCTTAAAGCAAAACACACAGCTCTAGTCAAAACTAGTAGTGCCACCTTGGCCAAAGGTGACCTAGTCACAAGCAATCGGTGATGTACCAACCCTAAGCCTACTGCACTACCGTGGTGAATCTCCTTGTACTAGGGGTACGACAGTTCCAACCAACAAGCCTTACTTTTTCACATTTATTTTCTCATAAGCACAAGGATGCGTTCTTTAATGCCCCAATTGGTGTCTAGATACCCAAGTATTTATTCCTAGGCCTAGCCAACATCGGCTTACAGGGTAACCTAGTCTCTTTCACCCGAGCCCCAAACCTCGACACTCATGCCTTCGGACTAGTGACCGATCTCACTAGAGCCTCATACCCCTAACAGTCACTGCCCTACAGCTACATGGATATGAAAAAACACAGAAATCCGTTTTCAACATGCAAATATCTTTTCAAACCACTTTGAAACACTTTTCATTACAGGGATCCTTTTCCCAAAAATCATCATTTAAAGAACAAGGATTTCCAATAAAAACAATCCATTCAGTATGCTGAACCAGGCGATTGACAGAAAAATAGTCGCCTGGCTTGCAGTCGGAATGAGAGCCTTGGGTGGACCCATTTTCGGTGCTCCACAAATCCTGTAAAAATACTCAAGCAAAGTACTCCAAGTCTACTACCATTTGAGGCAAATTTCATTAAAATCCATTAAATGTAGACCGAGATATCAAAATCAAAAGCCGATGAACTCATTCGAAATCATTGTAGCACATCTTTGAAATTTCTCACAAAAATCTAGCAAAAATCACTAATAAAATTGTGGAAAATTCATGGATCATCACCATACTTGAATCTAAGCTCCACTAATAATTTTCATGAATTTAAACAAAATTTGCATCATTTATCAAAGATTTAACTTAAATGGAGAAAGGAGGATGAGAAGGGATGCATACATTGAGCGGATTTTTGATGATCCCTCACCCTCACTGATGAGCCCTCTACCTCAAGCTCACACGGCCTTTAGCGAGCTCTGCTCCATCAATGGTTGTCGCTCCCTTCCTCTTGGCCCTCAACCCTCACCTTCTTTTCTCTCCTTCTCTATGGATTTTCCTCTCTACTCTCTCTGGCTCAACTCTCTCTCTCTCTGGCTACTACCTTAATGCCATTCCTCTCCTCCCTTTTTATCTCCCTCGCTCTATTGTCACCGCTCGCCACCTACAGCTGTCGAAGATCTTGGCAAATCGACAATTCAGCATGGTGTATAGCTATTGAGGTCAAGTAACATGAACAATGAATAGCTATGGGTACTATGCATCACTATACTGAGTTGATTTATCTCCCATTATGGTCCCACACACACACGTTGGTTATAAAACTCCAAGATACTACACAATGAGAAATTTTCTAGAGATAATTATTACTATAAAAGAGGGATTATCACATAGATCAATATTAATTCACAAATTATCTAGATTACAACATATAATAATACATTATTCTGGATAATCGGTCTTCTGATCTATGAAGCCAAAAACATGGTTGGACCAAACTAGGCATAGATGTTACACGTAACCTATGGTTTGTCTAAGAGAGGACAGCTCACCTAGGTGTAGGGTGAGTAGGATTTCCTGGTGTGTGGTTAGCCTTTTGAGAGTCCTACAGGTGGTGGGACATCGAGACAGGCAGACTCCACCACAGGGTGATTATCAGTGGCAGTGCAGACATCGTGGTAGCTCATCGGTGGATTGCTTGTGCCTAATGTCAGTTGCTTGGCGCTAGGTAGAACGACACATTGTGTTTGACTTGTGGTTTTGGTGTTACACCTACGTGGCGAGGTGCTTTGCTCTAGAGTGGTGTTGTTAGTTTGTGGTAGCTACGCTAGAGTGAGGTTGTGGCTTTTGTTTTTCCCTAGTTTAGAGAATTAGGCTCTGGTCTAGAGTAGACCATGTTTTGAGTAGAGGCTTTGCACTGGCTTTTTGTAGTTTGTGTGTTGCTGTGTTGGGTGCAATGGATGCTATAGAGAGTATTCAAACACCATTGGTTGTTTGGTCCGCATAAAGAGTGCGTGGGATCGAACTGTGTGACTTTTGGTGCTTTTAGTGTGGTTTTGGACTTGATTGGGTGAGAGTAGCCATTTCAAGTATGTATAAAGGATTTTGAAAAAGCATGCATATGGTTTTTGAAAAGAAAAGAGAAAAGAGATTTTAAAGACTTGTTTCAAAGGTTTTGTTGTGTGCTAGGCAATAGAGGTTTATTGTGGCATTGAGGCATCCAAGTGAGATGCTAGAGTTTAGTTGCTTCTTAGCGTAATTTGCCAAGTCAAGTGGTGTGTGTTAGGTGGAGTGTGTGCTGGGGAACCATTTGAGTGGTCACTCATGTATTGTAATGACCACCAAGTCGCTACCACTAAATTTAGCTAAAATTTTCCATTTTTAATCATTTTTATCTTTGTTATTGACCAACAATTACACTAATAATGCAGCTAAGGCTAAGTACTCACAACAATAAAATAAAACCACTAAACAATAGAAATAAAACTAAACTAACACTCACCTGGATCCCTGATGTGTGGCGACATGACTCCTCCTATATGCACTAGCAACCAGTAGCTACTATCCTGCATCTGCCAAAACACATAAAACAAAGCACACGTGAGTGACCACTCAATGGTCACCTAGCACGCACCCCACCTACAACTCAACAACCTATGCTGAGGGCAGCCAAGCACAAGCATCACACTTGGATGCCGCCAAACCAAGAGGACAATCGACCAACGTCCAGCACACAAGAATTAGCATCCCTCTTGGATGCCACAACACCAAACTAGGCAGTCTACCACTGCCTGGCAGGCCAAAATATTACAAAACCATGCCTTTAAAACCATTCTTTTCTTTTCCTTTTCAAAACCATGTGCGTGTACTTTTAAAACCTTTTATACATGCTCAAGAAGGCTACTCTTGCCATCTCAATCCCAAAACCACACCAAAGCACAACTACAGAGACTCTACTCTACACAACATGGACCCCTCTGGAATCAACCACAACACCAAACCACAGAGCCTTTGCTCCCAAACCATGGAGCCACAACTCCCAAAACAACGGAGCCACCGCTCCCAAAACACTATGCTTCAACAGGCGCCAAAGCCATGACCTTCTCTATGCCCAGAGCCTGATTTCCTAAACCAGGACTCCGCACAAACATAAGCACAAATAGTATGTCAAACTACCTAGTGCTAAGAATACAACACCGGCCACAAGCAGTCCACCGAGGAGCTACCACGGCATCTGCACTGTCACGATGAAGCCACCCTGTGCAAGAGCGATCATTGTCCCACGATTCTCCAACCTAGAAAACTCTTACAAAGCCAACCTTTCCTGGAAAGCCAGTCTTGTCACTCAAGATGCTACCAGCTACATTGTGCACGTCCCACCTGCACAAGCCACCACAGGGTACGCCTCCTCACGACGTCCGCCTCACGGTGCTCAAAAAGGAGTCTCATACCTCCACACCCGACAACACTTGAGCCTCAGTGCTCACAGCGATAGCAGGAGTATCATACCTTTCTGTCATGCCAAGAAACACCTCAACTTGTGAACCTCAACCTCAACCCACGAACGACAGTCAAGGAGTGTCATACTTCCACGACCCGACGAACACGCGCCTCAGTCTGTTGGTCCCCAACGTAAACAAAAAGCATCGGAAAACTCTTTCCAAAGCCATTTCCAAATCTGTACTTTTCTCTTTCCAGAACACTCTTTTTGGAAAACTTTTTCAAAACCATTAAATATCTTTTAAAACTCAAGTAACACTGTGCCCAGCAGTGGTACGGAAACCAAAGGTCGAGAAACCAAAAAAAAAACACAATCTCGATAGCTCTCCTGCCATGCGTAGGCAAAACACCTTAGGAGTGTCTAAGATCATGAGCATCATGCTCAATCCACGACGACAACCTAAGAAAACACCAACAAAAACAACCTCTGAGTGTCAAACCCACCCAGAAGACTCCACAGCAAAGCAAACACAACCAAAACTATAAGCTTTAGTACCAAGTGTAAGACACCTACTGACTCGTGTCCCATGGGAGCACAGCTAGATCGGCTTAAACACTTGGAACAATGCCACTGAATACTCCATTCAGTGCACCACACGCAAAACCACACAAACTCTAGACCTAAGGATGCTATCAATATCCCTAAAGTCCAAACTAAACCATCTGGGAGAAAACCTATTATTTCTAAATCATTTCATCTTTTATTTTACCCACACCCGAGGTGGAATCATGCTGATTCATTTTAGGCAAACCCTAGACCATTCTAATGATTATCCTAATCATTTCCATTCTAGGATTACCTACTAGGTAATGGCTCTAGCTAACGACACCCAACAACCTAAAAATCTGGGACAAAATCCACCCAAAATGGGCCTAGCAAACCCGCACATCTGGGCCGTGCTAATGGCTCGTGCCCTAGGCACTTTGGCAGAATGTAGACAAACCTTGGGGTCGAGGCCAAGAACCCTGACTAACCAGCGCATCTCAACCGCACACACGACTCGTGCCCTAAGTACTCTGTCAGATTTTAGGTAGAGCCTGAACCAAAAAGTAAGAAAATTTCTCCCAATTGGGAACCTTGGGCGGACCACCCAAACAAATACAATAAAATCCCGATAAAATATATGTTGTAGACCCTCAAGTCTACCCCAAAACCCAACCAACAAAACTAAAATCCATTCACCACACAAAGAGATGAATTTCCAAGTAGAGAGAGGTCAAAAAGGACTTAAAACCAACAACCACCATAAATGACTATAAATACCACAATAATTCATCAAAAATTCCCAAACACATTCCAGGCATCCACACACACGCAATTCATACCATCATGTCCCTAGACATCAAATTGGAAATTAAAAGAAAGCCTAAGGGGTGCGTACCTCCACCGAAGGCATGACGGCGACGAACGGCGAAACAGTGGCACACCTCCCTCCTCCTCCGACCACGGGTTGCTTCAGTCCTCCTCCTCCTCGCGATGGTGGCACAGTGGCGGCAAGCTCCGCCAGCCACCTCCCTCTACCCCACTCTCTCAACCCTCTCTCTCGACCATCACTCTCTCCCCCCCTCTCTCTCTCTCTGATCTCCCTCCCCCTCTCAAATCTCTCCTTCATCTCCCTCTCTCGTCCCCCTTTCATATCTCTCCCTCTCTTGTCCCCCCTCTAACGAAGGAGGAGGAGAAGAAGAGTGTAGAAGGAGGAGAGGAGGATGGCATGGGTTGGCGAGGCAAGTGGGAGGAGAGAGAAAAAGAAAGAAAAGAAGAAAAGAGAAAAAGGAGAAAAGAAAGGAAAAGAAAGAAACGAAGGAAAGAAGCACATCAAAAGATTCAACCACCCGACTTCCCACATCTACGTGACTCGTGCCACCAAGGTGCCGCCACCAAACCTCCATGGCCTAGGACAAACCCACAAAACTCTTATGAGGGCCTACACAACCACACAGTACTAACAGGCCAGAAACCCACAATCTAAGCGTAAGACACTACTGAGAACGTGCCCCACATTAGGTACTGAGGCCTCCAATGCCCAACACACTTGAATCTCACCTTGTTTATCTAGCCAAAGCACCACTTCTAAAACTAGATCATTACAGCCTAACCCCCTTAAAGGAATTTTGCCTCTAAAATTCTCTAGGTGAAACACCAAGGGTACCAAAATTAGGACGTCACTAGAACGACCCAGACAAAACCACATCGGTGCCACCCAAAATCCACGACCTGTAGGAGAAATCTATGTCTCAAAAAGGCATTTCATCCTACTTAGTTCCAGGGCGACACCAAGGACTCAACTCTCCTTGAGTCCAAACACCAGCGAGATCCTAGGTGAAGTCCCTTTCGGGTACAAAAATCTCCACCCAGAGCCTTCAAAACAGCGTCTCCCAGAGTCACGAAACATTCGAAGCACCCTCGAAGACATGCAAACCATAGGATTGATCAGGTGCAACTAGCTCTAGCCACACTTCTGCTGCGCCACTTTGATGCACAACCTGGTCAGCAACCATAGAACTCCGCACCTAGTGCTCAGCAACAACTCTCATCACCTTGGAAAATCTCCTGCAATCCAAAGTACAAGAGAAAATTTGGCTACTGAGACACAACAAAGTTCTTCACAGATCTGGAGTGCACCAACAGACTAGCCAACTATGTACTATCTGTCTCTAGGAACTACTTCCCAGATCGACACTCCACCGGATCCAGAGCACAACCTCTATTGTGGCCAACACCAAACACGTGGGTGGACAGTTCTTCCCGTGATCCTCTCAACTGGCAAGAACCACAAGACACCACGTTGCCTCACTACAATAGGAACTTATCCCAACCCAAAAGGATATTGGTGGACTCATCACCGCTCGCTACGATGGCAGCCTTGTAGGTCTAGACGTGAGATCGCCAAAACACCCTTAAACCACGTATTAAGTGTGAAGCACACGTCAAGGATACTATAATCTAAAGTCTAGGACCACAAAAGTCAATGTTTCCAGTGAAACAACCACACCAATAGTAAGGACCACTCGGGAGTCAAACTCAAATGAATCTTCAAACTAAAGTAACTCCCAACAAGAGTGTCCAAATCAACGCGAGCTGTAACGCCCCGAACCTGGGTACGCTACCTAAATCATAGAATCAATGTTTCCAGGGCTATGCCTTTGCACAACCTGGGTACGGGCAATAATAATAATTACAGTACTAATTAAATAACTGTAATTAACTAAGGCTTACCTCTAGAAACAATGTGTGGCTAGTAGCTCCTACTCGGACACAAGGACTAAACTGCACCACCACCTGAACCTGAAAATCAACCAAAGCACGCGTGAGTGACATCTAAGTCACCTAGTACGTGTCCCACATAGAAAACTACAACAAAACAACGGAAAACTCATATCTAAACTATCACAGAAGGTGGTTTTCAAAATTCATTTCAAAACATCATTTCCTTTTTAAAACATTTGGAATCTCAATCCAAAACATGCCTTTTTGAAAAGCTCATCTTCTCTTTTCTTTTCAATTCTTGCATCTTTAAATCCTTTTTATGCATTTCGAGAAATCTACATCTCGACGAGGTCCAGCCTAAAACACAAGGCCTCACAGGGCTGAAAACCAAAACCACATATATTGGCTGGCAACTGGTTAAAACACTATTCTCATCCATTGCTAGAATTTTAAGACAAAACACAAGTCTAATCCTAGCCAAAATCACACATTTAGTTTTCACTTTTCGTATTGGTATTACCTTGATTAGAGGTAACCGGGCACACAAGCAATAGGTGAGGACACCATTTCTTTTACCTCCCTACACTACCGCGGTGAAGTTCCCCGTGCGGGAGGACACCGCCCCAGCTAACCGACCTTAATTTCATTTCATATGCATGGGGATACATTTTGTCCTAACATCCCATCGATGACCTGAACACCTAGTTCATATACTAGGGTCAGCCTACATCGTCTCAAACTTAATGACCACAGTCTATCTAATAATTGATATCTTATCAATTTGCCAACACCAACCCCTCATGGTTCCACACTAGGAACCACAGTCGTATCTGACAATTGGTTTCTTTGTAGTATCATTCTCTTACCACATTACCGATACCAACCCCTCGTGGTTCCACAACACATTATTAATTCATTTTCAAAACTCTTGGGTTTTCTTTTAAAAACTATTACACATTCTCTTTTCTTTGCAGGGGAGCATTCCCATGCAAACACGACCTCTCATTTGGGTCCCTGGTTCAAAATAATGTAAAATCATGCATTCATAACCATAATTGGGTCTCATGCCCAAAAACCACACTATACCAATCATTTATTAATTTCTATTCATCTTTGGGACCTCAAGCCCAAAAGCACATTCAATTTCATTCATTAAATTCTATATTTCTCTATGTCATCTATATGGGGAAAACTTCATTAATACATGGTTATTATCCATTCAAAATCATTTACTTTCATTTTTCAAAATCTTTATTTCATATGGGCCAGGGGTCTGGCTCGGCAGACCATACCAGATCAGTATACCAAACTGGGCATCAAATATCCAAAATGGTCGACCGAATTTGGGATTCAGTTGTCCAAAAATCCTGGCTTTGGTCTACTGAAATACCTTCAGTCGGCCAAAATCTCCTGAAACGGAAGATCAGACAATTTTGTTCTACCAAAATAGGGCTTCTGGTCGAATACTGAAGGAAAAGCGGTATACTGAATCAAAATCGGCATACAAAACTTCCCCTACGTCGAACCCATTAGTTCGTCGAAATTGGGACCTCTGGCAGACCCAGCAAACACACCACAAAAATCACGAATAAAACATGAGATATAGACCTCCAAGTCTACCTTAAAACCCCTCAATCCATTCATAAATCCATTGAGCATGCATCTTGAAATAAAATCTTAAAGACATGGAGCTCATTTCTTAAAACTGTAGCATGCTTTGCATTCCCTACCAAAAACCACGAAAATTCATACAACCTAGCATGATATCTACTCATACATGTCATTCAACACATTTCCACCATTCCTACTATTTTTCCATGATTTATCATGCATTTTTGCCATTTTTATGCTCTTAAGCTATTTACTCAAAACAAAGGGAAAGGAGGAAAGGCAAAGGTTGTGTACCTTGCTCAGCCTTCCGGCGACCCTCCCGCACTCTAGTGAGCTTCCTCACTCCCCAGCGAAGCCTCTCCTGCTGGCGATCCATGCGCACGAGCTCCTCTCTTCTGGTTGCGTGCACCACTCCTTCTCTCTCTCTCTCTCTTGGCTTGCCTCCCCTCCACTTACTCCTCCCTCTTTATCTCCTCCTCCTCCCCACAACACACTGGCCACCAACCCCATCACCCTCGCATTAGAGGGGATGGGATGGCACGGGCAGGCTGTGGAGGCATGGGTGGTGGAGGGAGGAAAGAAAAAAAGAAGAAGGAGACAGGGGCTCGTGATGGGAAGAGAGAGAAAGGAAAGAAAGAGGGGGGGAAAAGATAGGCACGCAAATTGATGCAACTTTGCATCCTCAGATCGGACCATACATTGGTCCCACAATACAAACAAGTTCACAGAAAGTCAGCAAACCACCTCACATACAAAAACAATAGATTATCCATTAATAAACTATTCATACAATATCACCATTAATTACATGGTTTACAATTAAAATGGATAATCAGGCCCAGGTATCACATCCTATTCCCTTAAAGAAATTTTGTCCTTGAAATTCAGTTCTAATAAAACAAGTAGGGGTACTGTCTTTGGATGTTCACCTCGCCCTTCCAGGTAACCTCCTCCATACCATGGTGTTGCCACAGAACCAACACCAATGAAATCACTTTATTCCTGAGGACTTGCATTTTTTTGTTCAGTATCTAAACTGCATTTTCAACCATAGATAGGTCCTTTTGCAGCTCTTTTGGCTGCACCGGTATAACCTAGAATGCATTGGCCAAACACTTCCTTAGCATGGACACGTGGAAGGTGCTGTGTACATTAGCCAACTCTGGAGGTAGATCTAGCCTATATGCCACCTCGCCAACTCTCTTGATAATCTAGTATAGTTCGATGTATCTAGGGCTCAGCTTGCCTCTCTTTCTGAACCGCATCACTCCTTTGGTTGGTGACACCTTCAAAAATGCAAAGTCTCCTACCTCAAATTCCAAAGGTCTCCGCCTCCTATCTGCATAACTCTTCTGTCGACTCTGGGTAGACAACAGCCTCTTCCTAATCAAGTCCACCTTGCCCTCGTACTGTTGTACAATCTCTGGCCCAATCAACTATCTCTCACCCACCTCACTCCAGCAAGTGGGTGTCTTTCAGGGTCTGCCATACAATGCCTCATATGGTGCCATACCAATACTACCGTGATAACTGTTATTATATGAAAACTCAATCAGAGGTAAATGATCCTCCCAGCTACCACCAAAGTCCAAAGAGTAGGCCCTTAACATGTCCTCTAGTGTCTGGATGGTCTTCTCTGTTTGGTCATCTGTCTAGGGATGAAAGGTGGTATTAAAACTCAGTACTATACCAAAAGCCTCCTATAAAACTCCTTAGAATCTCGATGTGAACCTCATGTCTCTGTCAAACACAATAGATACTAGGACGCCATGCAGTTTCACAATCTCTGAAACATACAACTCTACCAATTTTGCTAAGGAAGATTCACCCTCATTGGTAGGAAATGTATCAATTTTGTAAGGCAATCTACAATCACCCAAATTGTATCATTCTTCCTTCAGGTCCTCAGTAAACCCGTCACAAAATCTATCGACACATTTTTCCCATTTCCACACTAGAACGTCCAAAGGTTGTAAGGTCCCTCCAGGCTTCTGGTGCTCTATCTTTACCATTTGATAGGTTGCACACTTCGCCACATACTCAACAGTTTCCCTTTTCATCCCAGGCCACCAAAAATTCCTTTTTAGGTTCTTATACATCTTGGTGCTTCCTGGATGAATGGTATATCTGGTGCGGTGAGCTTTGTCAGTTAGACTATTCTTGATTTCTTCGACTTGAGGCACGTACAAGCTTAGGTCGTACCTCAACCCACCGTCTACCCCAACTTAAAAGTGAGGAGCAATTCCAACTTCCAGCTTCCTCTAGATATCTGATACAAAAGAATCATACTGTTGAGCGGTGACAATCACCTCAATCATTCTTGGGCAAACAGACAAATTTGTCAACACAACTCTGGCAGCTTCCTAAGACTATCTCCGAGGTCTATACACCACTAACCCTTCTAACAATCTCCATTCACAAATCATCAGGCTAGGCATGACATGAGTGCATCTGCTCAGAGCATCTGCAACCACATTTGCTTTCCCTAGGTGGTATGAGAGGTTGAAGTCATAACCCTCGATGTATTCCACCCAGCACCTCTATCTCAGGTTCAGATCCTTCTGAATAAAGATGTACTTTAGACTCTTATGATCTGTGTACACCTCAAACTGTTCGCCATACAGATAATGCCTTCAAATCATCAAGGCAAACACAACCGCTGCCATCTCCAAATCATGGGTGGAGTAATTCATCTCATGATCCTTTAACTAGCACGAGGTATATGCCACCACTAGACCATACTGCATCAACACACATCCCAAACCAGTCCCATAAGCATCACTGTAGACGGTAAAACTACCACTCCCAGAACACAAATTTAAAACAGGGGCTGATACTAGACAAGCCTTCAACTCATTGAAGTTGTCCTCGCACTGCCAATCCTAGGCAAAGTGCACTTCCTTTCCAATCAGTCTGGTTAATAATGCAGCAATCTTGGAGAAATCTTGAATAAATCTCCTATAATATCCTACCAAGCCGAGGAAACTTCTGATTTTAGTTATTGTCTTCGATCTGGACTAAATATTCACAGCCTCCACCTTGGCTTGATCTACCTTGATGCCTTCTCCTGATATGATATGATATGACCAAGGAAGGACACCTCCTCCAGCCAAAACTTGCACTTAGAGAACTTGGCATAGAGCTGATGATGTCTCAGTGTCTCCAATACGATCCTCAAATGTCTCTGGTGGGTCTGCACTTTCGGTGAATATATCATAATGTTGTCCACAAAGATGACCACAAACTGGTCCAAATAGAGCCTAAACACCCTATTCATCAGGTCCATGAGGGCAGCTGGAGCATTCGTCAACCCGAATGGCATAACCAAAAACTCGTAATGCCCATAATGGATGTGAAAGTCCATCTTCTGCACATCTGGCTCATTAATCTCCAACTGATGATATCTAGATCTTAAATCTATCTTGGAAAACACTAATGCTCCCTGCAACTGATCAAACAAATCATCAATCTTGCATAGTGGATACTTGTTCATAATAGTTATCTGGTTCAACATCCGATAGTCTATGCAAAGCCAAAGTGAATTGTCTTTCTTCTTAACGAACAGTATCGGTGCTCCCCAAGGTGAAACACTGGGACAGATAAATCCCTTGTCCATCAGTTCTTACAGTTAATTCTGGAGCTCCCTCAATTCAGCAGGTGACATTCTATATGGAGCCTGTGAAATAGAACCTGATCCTAGCACCAATTCAATCATAAACTCCACTTCCCTGTGCGGTGGTGTAGACACCCTGATTTTGAGGTGACCCAGGAATGGGAGTCCCTATGTTGCTTTGGATGTGATCAGCTCTTAAACCGAGCCCCAAACCCATTAGCCAGAGCCCAAATCAGATATTTGTGAGCAGGGCTGGCGCACCAACTTGGCGCACCAAGGTGGCGCACCAAGGTGGTGCACCAAGCAGGCGCCCAGCTCTGGCTGTTGACCTTCCACCTT
>JAMKQA010070355.1:0-12682 GCA_024699735.1 Posidonia australis | reverse complement strand
TTTCATGTATATGGTTTTCCTTGTCTTCCATAATAGATTAGGTGGCGACTCCTTTTGTTTTGCTTTTTTCGACGTGATTTTGCCGACCGATTTCGCATTCTTTTGCGGAATCTCCTCGCCGGCATGGTTACAGATGGTGAGAGAGCGCATACTAATTGCATCCATGTGCATGTGTGCCATTCATACCACTTAATTAACATTGCATTGCTCATCTTTAGGTTTTGATACTTACTGTAGACACTCCAATTTTGCAATTTTGCAGGCTTGCAGGATGAAGTATGGTGGCTGGGCTTTTGATGACAAATGAGCTCAAACCCTAGTTTAGTCCACCAAAGCCCATGAAGACCTATTAAGCTCCCTTTAAGCCCTCTTAATCTACTAAGGCCCATCAAGCCCATTTGGGCCCACAAAAGCCCACAACTCCTCAACCCATTTTCTTCTCCTTCTTCCAACCCAACACCCATTCCTTCTCCCCTCTATTCTCATGAATCCAGCCAACACCACCAGCAACCCATCCTTTACCTAGCTTCTGCATGAGCCCAGCAATCACTACAGCCATTTCCCGTAACTTGATGCCCGAACTAGAGCCACCAGACACGTCACCGTGAGCCTAGACCGTCGTTGATCTCTGTCGACGAGCAAGGGGACAGGGTGGAGCATGGAGAACAGAAGGTTGTTAGTTCGTTAATCTGTTATAGGTTGTTAGTTTGTTGGAGAGTTAGTTAGTTGGTTGGAGAGTTCTGTTAGGTGGTTTGTTGGCTCTATTACACAGAGAAATGGGTTGTTAAGTCGCCAGACCTCATCTATAAATAGGGGGTACAGAGCGAGAATTGAAAAAAAAAGGGGAGAGGGGAGAGATCCCAGAGCTCAGTGTTACTCCGTCGTGCTGCTCCGAGCGCTCCAGCCTACCCCAGCACCTTCCTCAGCAAGCTCCGATCACCCGTGCCACAGCCAGACCAGGTACGCTCTTCTCTGGCCTCAATTATTGTTAGAAATGCTCTCCTAGGTCTCTCCCTATCTTCCTGGTTTGATTCCAGTAGATCCAAAGGTCTCCTCTGGTCGGAATTGAGCTCCCAGGCCTCGCCGGAGTGATTTTCCGGTGGCCTAAGTGGGGACGCGAATCCACTAGCTGATTCGAGCCCTATAGCCCTAGATTTTCTTCTCCTAGTCTTCCTCTTGCTCCCCCACTCCTTCGCACGCCGCACCGATGCCTCCCGAAGCCTCCACCAAGACCTCGCCAGAGTTGCAACGTCCCGCCGTCGCCGGTGAAGACGATTGCAGTCGAAGAAGACGCCACGCCTCCAGCCACTCCACGTTGCTCCAAGCCTTCAGGAAGCTTCCACGACGCGCCCTTAGCACTCCAGAGCCCTTGGAGCTGAGCCACGACCTCTAGAACATGCCCGCGACCTCGCTCGCTGGAGAAGAGGACGTCAACAGCAGTCGGAGCCCCTTCCGCGTCATCATCCACCGTTTGAGCTCTTGGAGAAGGGAGAAGGCTCCTATCAACGTGCCCTGAAGCCTCCACGACCTCCAGATCGCCGCGCCGTAGCTCCAGCAGTCTCCCTTCTTCCCCGACGCCGTCGTCAGAGTGCTTCAACAGCGAGGTAGGTGGGAGGTTAACTCCTGCCGTTGGATGCTCGATCCATACCATTGGATCTCCTCTTCTCTTCTTCTTCTTGCTTCCCGTGGGGTCTGATCTCAAATCAGACAACTAGGTAGCTTTCAGTGACCTCTCCGGTGGTCGTCGATAGTGGAGCTCCGTCGTCGGCAGACGCAGTTGCCTTTTCTTTTAAAAATAATTTAAAACTTTTTTATTTTATAAAATTCTGAAACTTTTCATCTATTGCATTTAGGTCCTTTTCTTTATTACATTCAGGTCCTTTTCTTACATTTAGGTCCCTGATCATTTTTCATAAATCGTTTGAATAAAGTTTTAATTGAAAATATTGCATTATGCCCCCTAAGTATTCAAAATAATGTTTTCCAGGTTTAAAAGTTTAACAAAAACCCCCGGAGTTTCTTTTCATGCATTTTAATCCAATATTTTTGCATAACGGACCCTGAACTTTTCTGAAACCTTTCTCAATGCATATTTTGCTGGTTAAATTGCGTCAAAATCCCTAGACTTTACTGAAACTCTCCAGAATGCATATTTTCTTTGGTTAATTTGCATTTTAGCCCTTAAACTTTTCTGAAATCATTCTGAATGCATATTTTTCTGGTTAAATTGCACTTTAACCCCTGAATTCTTCTAGAATTTCTCTGAATGTATATTTCTTTGGTTAAATTGCATTTAAACACCTGAAATTCACTAAAACTCTTCTGAATGCATATTGAATTTTAGCCCCCACACTTTACAGATTTCACACTGAATACTTGTTTTCTAGGACAAATTTACTGAATTGCCCCTGAAACTTTCCTGAATCCTTTTTCTTGCATATTTTACCCTAAATTTTCACTGAATTGCATTAAATGCATGTTTTAGTTGTAGAATTTCATTCTAACCCCTAGGAAACATCAATTTGGCCAGAAATGCACATATTTGCACCTTTGACCCCAAATTTCTTCATAATTGCATAGAATGTGTTTTCCTATGTATTTTTTGATGATTTGGGCTTCAGAATTTCGGTTTTTATTCAGAATTTGGGTTTTTTGCACAAAGACCCTTGGAATTCGTATTTTTAGACTCACACATGCATTTTGCATGTTTTGTCACACTTTTTCATGCAATTTTCTTGCCTTTTCTTTTTTACTTTGCGCATGCTTTTCCAACTCTTTTCGAGCTTGGTTTTTCTCGCCGCTTCCCAGATTCCTCTCAGTTTTTGCCTTTAGATTGGTTTTGGCTTTCCATCGCCCGAGGGCGTACAGTAAAATGCTTAACAAAGCCGACATGGTCTCGAAATGAGGATTATTTTCTCCGTTTTAATTTTCTCGAATTTATCCCAATTTCCGCTGATTCGCGAGATGCTTTCTGAGAATTTCTCGATTTTCACGATTTTCCTCATCGCCCAAAGGCGTACAGTAAAGCGGCATTCTCAATGCCTATATTTGTCACTTGGATTAATTGTTTTCCCTTTATTTCATTTTTTCTCTTTGATTTGGCATGTTTTCTAGTCATCATTAGCATGAGCATTCAAAATAAGCAAGCACACATTTAATAGACCATTGACAAGTAGGAAACCTTGAAAGACCAAGTTTTCTCGGGCGCATGGGGGTGTCTAACCCCTTCCCCATGCGTAACCAGTATCCTTACCCTTTCTCTGGCCCGCATTCATTTGTGCATTATATCCATTAGGCACGGAGCACACATGTTTTTTTGCATCTTGTTTGCATCATGGTTTTCCTGTGTATTTGGTTTTCCTCGTCTTTCCATTAAATGACTAGGTGGTGACTCCTTTCCTTGTCTTTTCTCATCTTCCCTTGGTGTCTCCGAGTCTAGTCTTCTTCTCCAGATTCACTATCTTCGCCATGACCGTATCGAGACTCCACGAGTGCTTCCACACACCCCGTAAAGGAGAGCCGTGCAGGGTTCCACCAGCATGGTCACACCTACTCCTGTCTCTTTTATCCTCATGTTTGCGCACGAGTCCTTTGACCCGAGCTCGAGTGCCCCCTCTCTTAGCTTCTCTGTTGTGTGACACCTATTCTCAGTCTTCCCTGAGCTTTTTTCGCTTTCAATAATAGCTCGTTGTAGGTTCCGTCCTTCCTTCAGCTACCGCAGCCCTATTCGCACTCGCTCACATTCTACCATGGCCTAGTGTGTCAGCAAGACTCTTTCTGCTATCACCACCGAGGGTATTACCACTTCGGCCTCCTCATCCCTTTTCCTGACTTCCTCGGCTGTCTCTTCCCCCCATGTCAGCCTCTTCCAGGCCCATGGGGCATCTTCTCCTTTTGTGTCGGGACACTGGCAGACCTTGTCCGGTCTAGAGCCCGTCACCGAGTTGGTTGCGGTGACTGCCATTCAACCTCCGAAACTGCCGATGTCTCTCCCTCTACAGGGCCCATCTGCTTCAACTACCCAACCGACTATGGTAGCCTCTTTGGTAGGATTCGTCCCTTCTGGACAGTCTACTCCCCTTCTGCCTTCTGTTGTGTTAGCTCATCTGACAATCCCGTCCATCGATGCTGCTACCGATGGGAGCCTAGCTGTGCAGGCCTAGTACTTCTTGGCTCTCGCCCAAAAGCTGCAAGGCATGGCACTTTCGCTGGACTCCTCCTTGCTCCCAGCTTATCCTTCCCCTAAGGTCTCACCGTCCTCGGCTTTGGTGCTCCACTTTGCACCCATTGCACCTCCCCAGTTGTCGCCCCAGCTCCTCGCCAATCAGGTGACGGGGGTGTCGATCCTGCATCCTTCACCTTCATCTCACTCATCACATCATGCATCTCCTGTAGCTAGTGGCTAGCCCCTCCGCCTAGAAGAGGCCCAACACTCCCTTGTATCGCTTCCTGGACTCCCACTAGGACAGTAGTTGCCGCCCACAAACCCCGCACCACTCACAGCACAGCATACTACCTACCCTCCATCCCTGCATCAGACACAGGTTCCCCCATGCAATTCACACCACACCACTCTCCCGCACGGGTATGCCAGCCATCATGCCATGACACCAGGTGGTATGATGGTGGATCCAGAGGAGCACCTCGGTGCGACCCACACGGCATACGCGGTGCCCACCCAAGCTGCGCCAATCTCAACAGTAGTGACCCTAGACACCCTCCTTTCCAAGATGGGTGACTTCGAAAGAGCACTTCGACAAGTGCAGGGTGGGGACCGCTAGTCTTCCCAGTTCTGGGACCTCTGCTATTTTCCAAAGGCAACTTCCCATCGAACTTCCAAGTCCTGAACATTGAAAAATATAATGGAAAGGGCTGCCCCATCTCCTATTTGAGGGCATACTGCGGAGACCTCGCTCAGCTCTAGGTTAACAAAAGGTTGTTGACCTACTTGTTCTAGAAGAGTCTCTCTGGCCTTGCCTTGAAGTGGTTCACTTATTTGGACATGGCGACCATCCGGACTTGGAACGGCCTGACCTAGGCATTCCTGGAACAGTATTCCTTCAACCTCGACCTAGTCCCCCAGAGGGAGGACTTGGCCGCCACCAAGCAGAAGCCTTTCGAACCGTTTGGAGAGTACGTTGGGCGCTGGCGTGCCCTTGCCTCACAGGTCAAGGATAGACCCTCTGATAAGGAGTCTATCGAGATGATCATCCGTGGGGCACAGCCTGCCACAAGGGCTCTACTTAGTATCCAGCCTATCACCACCTTCTCCTCTCTAATTAGAGCCAGCACCTGCATAGAAAGCTCGCTACGAAGTGGCAGCTTCCCTGCACTCACCGCGTTCACCAAGCAGGCGACTACCTCTAGCCACAACGCCGGCACCAGTAGCAACAACAAAGGCTCCACCTCCAGCTATCCGAAGAGGAAGGATCCCCCAAAGAGCACTGTTGCGTACCCTAGATCCCTTGCTCTGCCGGTAAACGTGGTGGGCCTGCTGGCTCAGAAACATGTAGTTTATGCACTAGCATGTAGGACACCCCACACACCTCACATCACTACCACCGCCAAGCCAGTGTATCCTGTAGCATCGGCAAGGCAAGGACAGTACCCCCCATAGGGAAGGCCCTGATGACTCGACTGAGATTTCACCCCACTTTTCGAGCCGTTGAGCACCATCCTCCCCATGGTACAGTCGCTCCTCAGGTATCCGGAAGTTTTCCTACGCCAAAACCCATTGTCGGTGTGGTATAAAGCGAATTTGTACTGCAGTTATCATTAGGCCCCAGGACACTCGACGGATAACTGTTTCACTCTTCAGAATGCCATACAGGACCTCATTTATCGCAAGATCATTGTTATCAACACTCAGGATGCAAGATTTGCACCTGCCCCAGCACAAGCACAAGCACCAGCACGAGCACAGTCACACCCTAGCATTGCCAGTCAGCCTCTCCCCCAGCACCCTCATCCGAGAGCGCCCGGGACCTCGGGGATTCACTGCCTCTTCCCTCTTGGATCTGGCTCTTCCTAGCCAGATCCGTCAGATCTTATCCACCTTGCCTTTGAACCATTCCCGTTTTAGCAGTATCTCTCCTTTCTCTCTGGTTCAGAGTCCATCATCGGCATGATTCGCCGAGCTGTCAGGACAGAGCATGCGGTTACATCGCCTGCCATGCAAGTTCCCCCAACTCAGCCCATCTGCCTTGAAGCCAGACCTCAACCAGCTCCTACCCAACCCATCCAGTTAGCGGCCTACTCCACCATACCTTCCACCATCCAACCTTTGGCGCAGCTAGAGTTGGCAGCTTGTGCTCCCTGGTCATTAATTTGACTAGAGATACCCACCAAGTGCCGTATGACTATGCCACAGAAATGTGTGTAGAAATCACGTGGTCCAGACGGGTACACAAGCCCCCAACTCCAGCCCCCAAGGCAAGCCACTCAGTACCACCTGCACCTTAGTAAGCAAGCCAACCCCCAAAGCCCGCCACCGAAGAAGTCACCTCTAAACCCTCCACCAACGCTGCCAATAAATCCCTAGATGACCTCACCTCCCAACTCAAGAAGGTTAAAGCCGACATATCCATTTGGGACCTCATCCACACCTTAGCCGAGCACCGTGAAGCCTTCCTCAGGGTATTCCAAGTAGTCCAAGTAGTCCATGTATCCCCCACCATTAAGCCCACAACCCTTGAGAACATGGTAGGTATGATCGCAACGTCGCGGGTTATCTCCTTCTAGTCTCGAGAGTTGCCTTCAGCGGGTACCAATCACAACCAACCGTTGTTCATCACCATGCAGTTCTAGAAGTTCTGCATCCCCTAGACACTGGTCGATAACGGCGTAGGTCTAAACATTTTCCCCTTGCGCACTGCAAGCAAAATCGGATTCAAAGACGAAGACATTACACTAGCTGTCAAGGGCATGACGTCTTTTGACAACATGCACCACGACGCGTTGGGGGTTTTAGTTATTCCTCTAACTGTCAGTCTGGCACAGTTCAACGTCAAGTTCTACGTTGTTGATCTCGAACCCACTTTCAATCTCTTGCTTGAGCATCCTTAGCTGCACAAGCATCAAGTTATCCCGTCAACCCTGCACCGCATGATCAAGTTTTGCTATGGCGACGACATTGTTGTCATGGTAGAGAACTTTGAGAGGGACGGGGTTGATGTAGTCTCTCTGGTCGACCTACAGACTGTCCACTGTGATCCCAAGCCATCGGATGTCCTTTATCGTGTTAATCACTTCGAATCGATCAATATCGTTCCGGAGTTCAAGTGTGTTAGCTTCTTGTCCGTTCATAGCCACCCTCAGTTGATGGTTGAGAACCTTTGTCACCGATAGGGATACAAGAAGGGAGCACCGCTTGGGCGATACAGTCAAGGGATCACAAAGCCCATTGAGGCGGAGAAAAGAAGAGATCGCGAAGGACTCGGATACCAAGGACAACGAGGAGGCGCACGCAGGCACCGAAGGTTGTTTGTCCCATGGGATTTGACTAACTTTGTTAGGGCAGGTGTGATGGACCCGAATAGGAATCTGTCCCCAGTCATTGCAGTGCAGCAACAACAGGGGCCAGCAGAAGATGTTGAGTGGGTCTACATTGCAGACTATTACTCAGATGAAGATACCCTGAGCGCAATTGAGCCAGACCCTGCAGGCAAAACAGAACAGCAACAGGCAGCAGTCCCGCCATCTCCTCGTCTAGCAAAGCCATAGTTAGTAACAGCAGCATCGCAGTCACAACCACAGTCAGTCACAGTAGCAGTATCACAGCCAGTCACAGTCTCAGCAGTAGTAGAGTCACAGCCAATCATAGTCACAACAGCAATATCGTAGCCACAGCCAGTTTCAGTCATAGCAGAGTCACAACCAGTCATAGTTACAGCACAATATCACAGCCACAGCCAATTTCAGTCATAGTCACAGAAGCAGCAAAGCCACAGCCAGTTTCATTCACAACAGTATCGCAGTCACAGTCAGCTTCAGTTACAGTAGCAGTGACCCAGATGCAGCATCGAAGTCAACAGCAGTAATATCCCAGACCTCTGGTGTCGTTGGAATCTTGCGCCTATTTTGTCGACTTCACCTCGGACGACGAGGAGTGTGCAGTCGTTGAGGCTCGAGTAAACACAGTGCTCAATGACCTGGAAGTGCTATTCTAGGAACAGCTGGCGGTCTTGGTGGATGACACAGCCGAAGAGAACAGGAAGAGGAAAGGAAAGGCAGTAGCATCAGAGCCAGAGCTCGCCCCACCCCAGAATCACCGGGGTCCTCCAGCAATCATGGTTGTGGAGGAGGACAAAAGAACAAAAGTATTGAAAGTACTGTAGAACAAGGAGAAGAACAAACCAACACCGTAGTAGAACAGAAGAGCGCAGGATCGGAGCCCGCGCAGTGCAGTTACAAGGGTACTAGAGTCAACGTGACCCTCCTCAAGTGCAAACAGGGGCAGGAGTTAGAGCAGATCCTTTCATTTGATGTCACCAACTCGGTATTCCAAGAGGAGTTGTTATCAGAGCTAATAGCATACAGGGAAAAGGATGACACGGACGTCGATGAATCAGAAGATGCGCCTGAATTCCATCCTCACGACGACAATCCAGTAGCACCAAATTTTCACGTCGAGGACACGGAGGCGATGAACATCGGTGCACCAGGTGATATTAAGAAAGTCTGCATCAATGCCAGATTGTCACCACAGGCAAGGGCAGATTTTATCACATTTCTGAAGGAGTTTAGTGATGTCTTTGCCTGGAGTTATGATGATATGGTCAGACTGTATGTTGAGGTAGTAGTGCACAATCTGCCATTGAAGCCAAACGCCAAACCAGTCAAGCAGAAACTCAAAAGATGGTGCCCGCAGTGGATTCTCAAATTAAAGGAGGAAATTATGAAGCAACACCAGGTCAAATTCCTAAAGGTCGTCCTCTACCCAGAATGGCTGGCCAATGTGGTTCCAGTGCCAAAAAAGGACGAACAGGTTTGCATGGGCAGTGACTTTAGAGACCTTAACAAAGCGAGCCCGAAAGATGATTTCCCACTACCTCACATCAATGTACTAGTAGATAACACTACAGTGCACAAGATGTTATCATTCATGGATGGCTTTTCAGGCTACAATCAGATCAGAAAAGGATATGAAGAAGACATCATTCATGACCTCTTGGGGGGTCTTTTGCTACAGAGTGATGCCGTTCGGACTCAAGAAGACCGGTGCAACGTACCAGAGGGCAATGATAGCACTTTTTCATGCACTCATGCACCAGGACATCGAGGTGTATGTAGACAACATGATTGCTAAATCCAAAGAGTCCAACGGCCATCTCGATTGCTTGAGAAAGCTATTTGACCACCTACGAAAGTTTAAGCTTCGGCTGAATCCCAGCAAATGTGTGTTTGGTGTGACATCAGGAAAGCTCCTGGGGTATATAGTTACCAAAGGGGAATTGAGGTCGACCCCAATAAAGCCAGAGCTATCATTGATATGACACCTCCAGCCATAGAGAAAGAGGTTCGAGGTTTGCTTGGGCACCTGCAGCACATCAGCCGATTCATCACCCAGCTCACCCCCATATGTGAGCCAATCTTCAAGCTCCTTAGGAAAAACGCTCAGATTACCTGGAATGTAGAGTGCCAAGCCACCTTCGACAAGATCAAACAGATGCTGGACAGGACACCAATCTTGGTCCCCATAACACCGGGACGCCACTCCTCCTATACTTATTAGTTACACAGCACTCCATGGGCGTTGTACTGGGTCAGCACGATGAGACAGGCCGAAGGGAAAGGGCGGTGTACTACCTGAGCAAGAAGTTCAGTGATTGTGAAGCCAAGTATACCACCATTGAAAAAGTTTGCTTATCCTTAGTCTAGGCCACCCAGTGCCTGCGGTACAAAAACCAGCATTGGTAGGCAAATGCCGACATGACCCGATGAAGTACTTGCACCAAAAACCAGCATTGGTAGGCAAATGCGTCAAGTGGCAGGTTCTATTATCTCAGTACGATATCAGCTTTGTGATGCAAAAATCAGTGAAGGGCCCGGCCTTAGCAGATCACCTGGCTGACTTGCCGTTACCAAAGTATCAATCTCTGCAGACCCAGTTTCCTGACGAAGACATATTATTCGCCATGGATGATTTGGGACTCAAGGATTCAAATGACCAGAAACGATGGCGCCTCTACTTTGACGAGGCAGTAAACAAGAGAGGCCAGGGTATCGAGGCAGTGCTGGCGACTCCCCAAGGACAGCTCATCCCATTTTCTAAGAAGTTGTCATTCTAGTACACCAATAACGAGGCAGAATATGAAGCATGCATCCTTGGCCTACAGGCTACGTTGGAGCATGGGGAACGGGAACTACAAGTCCACGGCGACACCTTGCTGATCATATCCCAAGTGAATGGGAGTTGGAGGACAAAAGACCCAAAGCTAGTGCCATACCACTCATATCTCCTGAAGCTCAAGACAGAATTCAAGGACATTTCCAACTCCTTTATGAACAGAGCTAGGAATGCATACGCAGACGCTTTGGCAACTTTGGCATCATGGTTGTCCATACCAGACGATCATGTGGTGGGTGTGTCGGTGACCCATGTGGACTATCCAGTGTACTGCATAAGCATCGAAGAGGTCGATCCACTTGAAGATTTTCCTTAGTACCACGACATCAAAGTCTTCTTGCAAACCGGGAACCTCCCGCCTAATACCCCTTCCACTGACAGGAAGACCATGCAGCGACTTGTGTCAAAGTATGTCCTCGGAGGTAGTCGTTTGTATAGAAGGTCCTACAACCAGATGCTATTAAGGTGTAGACCAGAAGGTGGCTAGTACCCTAATGCTACAGATTCATGCTAGAGTGTACGACTCACATATGAATGGGATCTTGTTGGCCAAAAAGATCATGTTGCAAGCCTACTACTTGTCCACCATGGAGGCGGATTCTGTCATTTCGTCAGAAAGTGCCACAATTGTCAAATCCATGGTAACCTGATCCACGCTCCTCCCCATCAGCTGCATAATATGTCCGCACCTTGGCCCTTCTCAACATAGGGTATTGACGTCATTGGAGCCATTCACCCAGTAGCCTCCAATGGACATCGCTTCGTCTTGGTAGCAATTGACGTCTTTACCAAGTGGGTAGAAGCGGCTTCCTACAAGGCGGTCACCGTCGTAGCTACAGAGAAGTTTATTCGGAATAATATTGTAGCCTGGTATGGAGTTCCCCACTCCCTCATTTCTGACAATGGGAAGAACTTCGTGGCCATAAGGGTGGAAGATTTCCTATAGAGCCTTCACATCAAGCATCATAGATCCTCCCCGTACCATCCACAAATGAATGGTGCCATGGAGTCTACCAACAAGAACCTTACCAAGATCCTGAAGAAGATGGCAGAAACTCACTAGGATTGGCATGACCAACTCCCCTACGCATTGTGGGCCTACAGGACATCCATCCGGACTTCTACAGGGGCAACCCCATACTCTTTGGTCTATGGGATGGAGGCAATTCTCCCCATTGAGGTATAGATTTCGTCGCTCTAGATCCTGAGGGAAGCAAAGCTAAAAGAGGCAGAATGGGTCGAAGATCAGTGCATATAGCTTAACCTTATAGACGAGCGCAGATTGCAGGCCTTGCACCATGCTTAGTGCTATCAGAAACGCATGGCTAGATCTTATCAAAAGAAGGTCCAACCCAAAAGCCTGGCGCCCGGTGTAGACACCCCATATGCTTACAGTGGGACCTTAAACTCTAAAACTAACCTAAATCAAATTTAAAATTCAAAACCCTAACTTAAAACCCTAAAATGAGCTTTAAACCCTAATCCAAACCCTAAATCCTCGGTTAAACCCTAATCCAAACCCTAAATCCTCGGTTAAACCCTAATCCAAACCCTAAATCCTAGGTTAAACCCTAAACCAAACTCAAAACCCTAATCCAAACCCTAAATCCTAGGTTAAACCCTAAACCAAAATCAAAACCCTAATCCAAACCCTAAACCCTAGGTTAAACCCTAAACCAAACTCAAAACCCTAATCCAAATCCTAAATCCTAGGTTAAACCCTAATCCAAACCACAAACCATAAGTCAAACCCCAAACAACCTAACTAACTTCCACTCCCTCACAATTACTCTAACAAACTCATGTAACAAACTAAACTCTCTAACTAACCTCCACTCCCTCATAACTACTCTAACAAACTCATGTAACAAACTAAACTCTCTAACTAACTCCCACTCCAACATAACAACCTCTAACCACCTATAACAACCTTTGTAACGCCCCGATCCCGGGCACGCTACCAAAAGGACTATCCCAGTCAGCCTAAGCCAGTAGGTGATACACCACGTCAGCCGACAAAGGGGAGAGTGTTCTCCATTGCTGCCTCAGATGTGGGTCCATCTGGAGATGTGGTAGAAGGTGAGAATTAGCTCAGCTGAGTTGATAAGTCCTGTCCTGTAGTAATAGATCCTATGTGTAATTGACACTATTTCATGTTATGATTATGGTTATGGTGTATTGATTATAGGATCTTTCCTTGTGGCTGATTGGATGGCCCGAGTCTTGTTCGACTCTGGGAGTTCATTTTCTTTTGTCTCCGAGTCATTTGCTTCTGAGATCGGGACTAGGCCAGCCAGGTTGGCATTCCACCTAGATGTGGTCACTCCATTGGGG
>JAMKQA010070353.1:0-12918 GCA_024699735.1 Posidonia australis | reverse complement strand
AGGAGTGGACTAAGCCAGGGTTGGCTGAACCACTATAATTCTTGGTGTCTTTGTGATTGAATGCTTGTGTGCTAAAACCTTAAGATTTTTCAGATTGTATAATAAATCTCAAAGAGTCGATTAAAACCGAAAAATCTCTATTCACCCCCCTCTAGAGAAGCATTAGCATCCTACAGAGGGAAGAGGTGGCGTGCTCGGGATGGGAAGTGGAGGGGAAAGAGGAGGAGAGGTAGGGTGAGATGGTCGAGGCCGCGTGCATGGGCTTATAAAGCCATGCAAGGTGGTAGCTGAACACGTGCTCAACCGCACATCCAGCCTACCCACGAAATGCACGAGCAAACCAAACTCATACCACCAACTTGCTCCACCAACCGGCCCACGAAGGTGGGCCCCACACGGACCCAAATCTAGACCGACAAGTACAGTGCCACAATGTACAGTGCCAACCACGTACAAGAACATGCCAACAAAAGCCAGTCCACGAGGCCCAAGCCCAAAATCACGAAATCACACCAACGGGCCTCGGAATAGTAACACTCGTCTAGAAATAAATTCATTAAAATGTAAATAATTATAAAATGAATTTTACTGGTGTGACAATAGGTGGCAGATGAAGTTTTACTACTTGAAGCAGTACACATACTTCCTCCCAAGTCACATCTACCATTAGATCACTGACACCTACGGCATTCCCCTACCTCCTCCCAAGGATATGGGTTCTAGGACTTCTACTCAAGCCATGGCACAAGATGAGAATGCAACTGCCAAGGCTGGCTGGAGTAGGTATATCATCTGGTCTGCTTCTTATGTTGAGTACTTGGATTGGTATGAGTGGGTGGGGAAGCTCCATCTTTCTGTGTGGAGCTCCACGAGCGGCAGCACAACATGTGGTTCGTTATGTCTTGGGCATAGGTAAGGCAATCCATTTTGTCGCTTTGCACTTTAGTTTCTGCTAGCTCT
Organism: Posidonia australis; assembly: GCA_024699735.1. Taxonomy (NCBI): domain Eukaryota; kingdom Viridiplantae; phylum Streptophyta; class Magnoliopsida; order Alismatales; family Posidoniaceae; genus Posidonia; species Posidonia australis. The sequence goes on along the minus strand of JAMKQA010070353.1, from coordinate 11,958 downwards.
GTTGTGGGATAATTTACTTGTGTGTCATTTGTAGGGTTTCAAGGAGAGGTTTGCCTTGTCCTATGCCGATCGCAAGGTGCAACAAGTACACCTATCGTTTTTCTTTCTGCTAGCATACTTATCTGCATTTGGTGCTAACATTCTTTCTCTTTTGAATAAGTGAGGCAATGGTGAACAGACCTCAAGGTAAGTGCTTTAAGTATTTGTTGATGGCTTGTATCATTCAATACTAATGTGTTTCTTTATTTGCATTTCAGGTCGAACCCTCTTGCACAGGCATGAACGTGACCTCTAGCTCAGAGCACATGGTTGATTCAAGTGATGAGGATGACAGTTCAGATGATGATGGCTTAAGGGGAGCGACTGGTGTTGTGCTGGGTGCTTCAAGTTACCTTTTAGGCATAATTTTCCATGTAAGCTTAAATAAGGAATATCCATTTTTGTTACCTATGACATCAGCGACTTTATATCTTCTGTCATGTATTGGGATGGTGACGAGTTTTGAATTGGGATTTCTTGCCAAATTTCGAGATTTGGTGCCTCATCTCTATAAATAAACCTCATACATTACCATTTACGAGGGACAGAGCTTGAGAATTGCAAGAGAGAGGGAGAATCTTAGTATTTACATTGGAAACCCTAAGGAACTTCCCTTTCTTCTGAGAGAGACAAAGCAAGAGAGATCTTCCTGCCCTACTCTATCTAGTTTCTCTATAAAAGTCTAGTTTCACAGGAGATCAGCCCTTCTCAAGAGCAAAATACATCTCTAGAGTTCTGTCACTGCTTCCACAGTCCTAGTTTGCATCATATCATCTGGAGGATGTAGGGAGTATTCGGTTCCTTCGTTCCATTCTTTCTCTTTCATTTTCATTCATATTATAGTTACTCATTGCATTTGCATGTGGGGACAATCCTGGGTTACTGTTTCATTCCTTTTATTCATGTTCATTTACTGCTTTTCTATTACTACATGCGACACCTGAACTAATCTAGATCTTATTGTTTGATTTAAAGGAAGAAGGCATCTCAAGTAACGTGAGGAAGTCATTGGGCAGCATCCTACTGTCGACCCAGTGAACAAAGAATCTACACCAACCATACTCCTGTAGGCGTCTTGTTAGTCAACATAGCGATGGACAAGTGGTGATCATAAAGGATCACCAAAGTTAGTCGAAACAACGACGATTCTACAACACCCTACAAAAATCCATCCAGAGTTGCAACTCAACAGAAGCTCTATGAGCCATTTAGGGAGTACGTCCATCACTGTCACGCATCTGCCTTCTAAGTCAGAGATAGGCCCTTAGATGTGGAGTCTATCGAGATGATTATATGAGGAGTGTAGCCAGCCACTGGGGCTCTATTGAGCATCCAACCCATCATCACTTTTGCATCATTGATTCAAGCTGACGCTTGTGTAGAAAGCTCACTTTGGAGTGGTAGCTTTCCCACACTTATTGCAATGACCAGGTAGGCCACCACCTCTTCTCATAGTGGCAACCATAGCAATGACAACAACTCTAACACCAGCCACCTCAAGATGAGGGGTACCTCCAAGCCAACCATTTCATACATTGGATCCCTTGTAGCGCTTGCCAATGTGGTAAACCAACCAAGCCAAAATCAACTAGTCTACATGCATGCACCTAGGACATTCCCACTCCATAGATCACCACCACTGTTGAGCTAGTGTATCCCGTTGCACCAGCTTGACAAGGACAACACCAAGGGTAAAGACGACCTCACCGTGCTGAGCATGATTACACTCCTTTGGTTGAGCCATTGAGTGTTGTCTTTTCCAAGATCGTGTCACTTCTAAGGCTCTCAGATGTTCATCTGGCACCAAGTCTACTTCCACGGTGGTATAATACGAACCAGTATTGCAGTTACCATTGGGTCGTGGGACACTTGATTGATAATTGTCTCTCTTTACCGGATGCTATTCAGATTTTGATTGACTGTAAGGTCATTGTCATCAATACACAGAAGTTAGATTCGACACCTACACCAGCACAAGCACCACCACACCCTAGCATAGTCAGCTAGCCTCTGCCTATGCATGTGAGCTCAGGTGGTGCTGGAACCTCAAGAGTTCACTCTATTTTCCCCTCTTGGTCCGCTACATTCATGGAAGACCCCTCTGACTTGATTCATGACGCTCTTGCACCTTTTCTAGTGTGCCTCTACTAGCTGGCTTTAGTGGATTCAGAGTTGACGATCTACATGATTCAGTTGACCGCCCAACTGGAGCATGCCATTGCACTACCCACAATGCAACCAGAAGCTCCCACATAGATATGCTTGCTTGCTAAGCCTAAGCCAAAATCTTGTCAGTCTACCTAGTTTCTAGCCCAACTAGTTGATCCCCCAGTGAATCCACCATCAACCTCGCTAGAGCTGATGGCTCGTACCCCATAGGTCATTAATTTGACTAGAGACACCCATTATGTTCCATACGATTATGTCACAGAAATGTGTGTAGAAATTATGTGGTTGGAAAGGGTGTACAAGCCTTCAGCATCAGCGACTAAGCCAAGTCACCAAGAAACATCCCCACCTTAGTCAAAAAGTTAGCCTTAAAAGTCCACTACAGAGGAAGCCCAGAATAAATCCATGCACTCCACCATTGCCAAAAGAAACTAGCCAATCACACACATAACCTTCTAGTTGAAAAGGGTCAAGGCTGATATATCCATTTGGGACCTTATTAACACCTCTACTGAACATAGGGAGGCCTTCCTTAGAGTTTTCCAAGCTACCCATGTATCTCCTACAATAGAGCCAGCAGCCATGAAAAGCATAGTGGGCATGATTGTAGGTTGTTCCAAGAAGAGTATCCTAAGAAGGAAAAGGGGAGAAAGTCTGTCTCTCGACCTTCTGTCTCCCGACCATCCATTTCTCGACCATTAGTGACTAGAGCGCCAAGTTCTGGGAGTTTTGGTAGCTTTGGAAAGAAGTGAAAGCAACGGCCTATACTTGGAAGAGAAGAGAGCATGGGTTTCAGCCATACGGGATCCAGCAGTAGCCCATAGGTGGGATCGTGCCATGTTTATGGCAAGAATGGGCATTTAGCGGCGTAGTGTTGGTGCAGGCAGAGGAGCTTAGACAGTGTAGGATGCTACAAATATGGGAAGTCCGGGCATAATCAGAAGGACTGTCCTAGTCAGCCAAAGCCAGCAGGAGATGCGCCATGTCAGCCTACTAAGGAGAGAGTGTTCTTCATTGCTGCCCCAGATGCTGGTCCATCTGGAGATGTGGTAGAAGGTGAGAATTAGTATAGCTGTATGAGTTAAACCCTGTCCTGTAATAATGGATCCTATTTGAGATCAACATTGTCTTTTATTATGATTGTGATTATGGTTATGGTGTGTTGATTATAGGATCTTTTCTTGTGGCTGATCGGATGGCCCGATTCTTGTTCGATTCTAGGAGTTCATTTTCTTTTGTCTCTGAGTTATTTGCTTCTGAGATCGGGACCAAACTAGCCAAACTTACATTCCACCTGGATGTAGTCACCACATTGGGAGAACATAGTCTAGCGTGGAGGTATTTGAGACCTGTTGATATTCAGTTGGGCGACAGGAATTTTCAGGGCAGTTTGATTCTGATGTACATGTAGGATTATGATGTTATCCTGGGAATGGATTGGCTGGCACAACATTCAGCAGTGATAGATTGTGCCAAGAGAAGAGTTCTGGCAGAGTGTCCAGGCCAAGGCTGGTGTATGGTACAAGGCACCAGACCAGGTGAGCCTAGAGAAGTGATTTCGGCTCTTAAAGCTTATCATCATCTGGCAAGAGGTAGTGTGGGCTATTTAGCCTGTGTGCCAGTATCTACTTCCCTTGTGGTCGAGATTCAAGACTTGCTGGTGGTGCAGGAATATCCTGATATATTTCCAGAGGAATTGTCGAACATGCCACCGCACAGGGAAGTAGAGTTTGTGATTGATTTAGTGTCGGGATCAGGTCCTATTTCCAAGGCTTCGTACAGGATGGCACCTGCTGAATTAAAGGAGCTTCAGAATCAGTTGCAGGAACTGATGGATAAGGGATTCATTCGTCCCAGTGTTTCACCTTAGGAAGCACCAGTCTTGTTTGTTAAGAAAAAGGATGGTTCACTTCGGCTCTGCATAGACTACCGAATGTTGAACTAGATCACTGTTAAGAACAAGTATCCACTGCCAAGGATCGACGATTTGTTCAACCAATTGCAAGGAGCATCAGTGTTTTCCAAGATAGACTTGAGATCTAGATACCATCAGTTGAGGATTAGTGAGCCAGATGTGCAGAAGACAGCCTTTCGTAACCATTATGGACATTATGAGTTTTTGGTGATGCCATTCGGGTTGACGAATGCTCTGGCTGCTTTCATGGACTTGATGAATAGGGTGTTTAGGCCTTATTTGGATCAATTTGTGGTCATCTTTGTGGATGACGTTCTGGTGTATTCTTCGGATGTTCAGACTCACCAAAGGCATTTGAGGATCATGCTGGAGACGTTGAGGCAACATCAACTTTATGCCAAGTTCTCCAAGTGTGAGTTTTGGCTGGAGGAAGTGTCCTTCCTTGGTCATATCATTTTAAGGGAAGGCATTAAGGTAGATCCAGCCAAAGTTGAGGCTATGAGCAGTTAAGCAAGACCAAAGACAGTAACTGAGATTAGAAGTTTTCTCAGCCTGGCAGGATATTACAGGAGATTTATCCAAGGTTTCTCCAAGATTGCTACACCGTTAACTAGACTGACCAGAAAGGAAGTGCACTTTCCCTAGGATTGGCAGTGCGAGGAGAGCTTCAATGAGTTGAAGGCTCGTCTGGTATCAGCCCCAGTCTTGACGTTACCCTCTGGGAGTGGTGGTTTTACAGTCTATAGTGATGCCTATGGTACTAGTTTGGGGTGTGTGCTGATGCAGCATGGTAAGGTGGTGGCGTATGCCTTGCGTCAGTTGAAAGATCATGAGAAGAATTATGCCACCCATAATTTAGAGATGGCAGCTATTGTGTTCGCCTTGAAGGTTTGGAGGCATAATTTGTATGGCGAACAGTTTGAGGTATACACAAATCATAAGAGTCTGAAGTACATCTTTACTCAAAAGGATTTGAACCTGAGACAGAACCGCTGGGTGGAGTACATTAAAGATTATGATTTCAATTTGTCATACCACCTAGGGAAAGCAAATGTGGTTGTAGATGCTCTGAGCAGGTGCACTCACGTCATGGCTAGTCTGATGATTCGTGAATGGAAATTGTTAGAGGGACTAGTAGAGTACAGGTCTCAGAGACAGTCTTAGGGAACTACCCAAGTGATGTTGGCTAATTTGTCTGTTCGCTCGAGGATGATCGAAGCGATTGCACAGCTTAGCAGTATGATTCTTTTGTGTCAGATATCTAGAGGAAGTTGGAGGCTTGTAATGCCCCTCACTTCTCAATTGGGGTAGATGGTGGATTAAGGTACAATCTGAGATTATATGTGCCTCAAATAGAGGAAATCAAGAACAGTCTACTGGATGAAGCTCACCGCTCCAGATACACTATCCATGCAGGAAGCACCAAGATGTATAAAGACCTGAAAAGGAATTTATGGTGGCCTGGGATGAAGAGAGAGATTGTTGAGTATGTGGCGAAGTGTGCAACCTATCAGATGGTGAAAATAGAGCACCAAAAGCCCGGAGGGACTTTGCAGCCTCTAGATGTCGCAGTGTGGAAATGGGAAAATGTGTCGATGGACTTTGTGATGGGTTTGCCACGAACACCAAGAAAGAATGATATAGTTTGGGTGATAGTGGATTGCCTTACAAAATCGACACATTTCTTGCCAATAAGGGTGAACCTCCCTTTAGCAAAGCTAGCAGAGTTGTATGTGGCTAAGACTGTGAGATTGCATGGTCTCCCAGTGTCTATTGTGTCTGACAGAAACACGCGGTTTACATCGAGATTCTAGGGAGCCCTATAGGAGGCTTTTGGCACAGTGTTGAACTTTAGCATTGCTTTTCACCCCTAGACGGATGGCTAGACAGAGAGGACCACCTCAACATTGAAGGACATGCTGAGGGTCTGCACCTTGGACTTTGGTGGTAGCTGGGAGGATCACTTACCTCTGATCGAGTTTGCATATAACAACAGTTACCACGCTAGTATTGGTATGGCACCATATGAGGCAATGTATGGTAGACCCTGTAGGACACCCACTTGCTGAAGTGAAGTGAGTGAGAAACAGTTTGTTGGGCTTGAGATTGTACAACAGTACGAGTGCTAGGTAAATCTGATCAGGAAGAGGTTGTTGTCTGCCCAGAGTCGATAGAAGAGCTATGCAGATAGGAGGGAGAAACCTTTGGAATTCGAGGTAGGAGACTTCGTATTCCTTAAGGTGTCACCAACCAAGGGTGTGATGTGGTTTGGTAAGAGAGGCAAGTTGAGCTCAAGATACATCAGATTGTACCAGATTACTAAGAGGGTTGGTGAGCTGGCATACAGACTAGATCTGCCTCCAAAGTTGATTGGTGTGCACAACACCTTTCATGTATCTATGTTGAGGAAGTGTTTGGCCGATGCATCCCAAGTGATACCAGTGTAGCCAGAGGAGCTGCGGGAGGACCTGTCTATGGTTGAGAATGCAGTTCAGATACTGGACAGAATAGAGCAAGTCCTCAGGAATAAAGTGATTCCATTAGTGTTAGTTCAGTGGCAACACCAAGGTACGGAAGTGTCTACCTGGGAGCGCGAGGTGGACATCCAGAGATAGTACCCCTACTTGTTTTGTTAGAAATGAATTTCGAGGACGAAATTCTTTTAAGGGGAGTAGGATGTGACACCTGGGCATGATTATCCATTTTAATGGTAAACCATGTAATCAATTATACTATTGTGTAAATGGTTTACTAATAGATAATCTGTTGTTTCTTGGATATGTGATAATTTGGTTGGCTTTTTGTGCACCCGTTTGTGATTTGGGACCAATGTGGAGTCCAATTTGAGGATGCACAGTCGCCTCGATTTTCGTACCTATTCTTTTCTCTTTTCTTTCTTCGTTTTTCTCCTTCTCTCACTCACGAGTTCTCCTCATCCCCGTCCTCTTCTTCGTCCTCCATCGAGCCCGTGCCACCAGCGACACCAGCCCATGCCTCCCCGTCCCTTCTGACGCGATGGGCGGCTGGCGCAACGTGGGAGGAGGAGGAGATAAAGAGGGGCGGAGGCGAGCGGAAGAGAAGGGAAGGCAGCTAAGAGAGAAGAGGAAGAGGGAGAACAGTGCACGCTACAGAGGAGGTGGTTGTTTGTGTGGTTCGCCAATGGAGAAAGCTTCACCGGGGCAAGAAGAGATTCGCTAGTGTGTAAGGAAGGTCGCCGGAGTGCCATTTAAGGTACGTGAACCTCTTCCCCTATCGTTTCCACACTTTCAGTTCATCATGTCAAATGCATGAAAATGAGAATAAATGCATGTAAATTGGTAGAAAAAATAGTCGAATCGATGGAAATGTGATAAATAGCATGAACATGTAGGAATCATGCGATTAGGATGGAATTTGGTGGATTTGTATGGATTTTAGGGATGTATGCTACAATAGTTTCATATGAGCTTCATCCCTTTATGATTTTCATGTGAATTGCATAGTGAATGGATTGACGAATGATTGGAGGGGTTTTGAAGTAGACTCAAGGGTCTATACCCCATGATTTAGTTGTGTTTTATGATGCATGTTTGAGGGGTTCGTCGGAGGCTCCCACTTCTAGCAAACTAGTGGTTGTTGGCAGGGGCCGTGTACAAAACACGGGAGATTCGGCATGCCGAACCCCAGTCAGTTTGTATAGGGGGGCTTGGTTTCGGTAGATCGAAGACCTTTGGTTGACCGAAACAGGGGGTTTCGGTATACCGAACCAGTGATTTTCGCTATATCAAATTTGAATTCGATCTGCTGATTTTATCCCCTGGCCCATATGAATAAATGGGCATAAATGATGGAAATAAAAGGTTTTAAATGAACAGTAAGCATGTGTTAATGGTGTTTTCCCCACGTAAATGGTATGGAGGAATGTGGAACCCAAATAAGTAAATTTGGGAATGGTTTTGGGTTTGAGACCCCAAAAAAATGAATAAAGTGATTGAATGTATGGTTTTTGAGTAATTTTGGGCATGAGACCCAATTTATGATTTTAAAGCATGATTTTTCATGAATTGAGTTGGGACTCTAGAAGAGGGTCAGGTGTTGCATGGGAACAGATTCCTGCAACCAAGAGAATAAAATGGAAATGGTTTTGAAAAAGAAAACTTAAAGAGTTTTGAAAATATAACACTAATAATGTGTTAAGGAACCACGAGGGTTGGTGTCGACAATGTTGTAGGAGTATGAGGCTCCAATGAAACCAATTGTCAGATACGACTGTGGTTGCCGAGCTTGAGACGGTGTGGCTGAGTCTGGGTTATTGAACCTAGTTGTTCAGGTCACCGAGTTCGTGGAGGTGTAGACTGGGCTTGGGTGTATAAGACCTAGGTGTCTAGGTCACCGATGGTGTAGGCTGAGCCTAGGTTATTGAACCTAGTTGTTCGGGTCACCGATGGGACGTCAGATAAAAACATATCCCCATGCTTATGAAATGAAATTAAGGCCAGTTGGTCGGGGCGGTGTCATCTCACACGGGGACATTCACCGCGACAGTGCAGGAAGGTAGGGGAAATGGTGTCCTCACCTACTTCTTGTGTGCCTGGTTACCCCTGATCAAGGTAACATCAATTAAGAAAAGTGTGTGTGGTTTTGTGAAAAATGAAAAGAAATGTGGTTTGGCTAGGATTGGACTTATGAATGGTCCTAAAATCCTAAAATAAAATAAGAATTGTGTTTTAACCAGTTCCTAGCTAGTATTTATGATTTTGGTTTTGAGCCCGAGAGGCATTGTGTTTTAGGCTAGATCTGGTCGAAAATGCGGTTTCTCAGGATATGAGTTTTGAAAGTGGTTTTGCTCTTGGGAAGAAATCCCAAGCAATAAAAAGAAAGATGAATTTTGAGAAAGGATGGAAAAAAAATTGGTTTTGGAAACTGATTTCCAAATGTTTTGAAAAGAAAAGAAAAGGAAAATCGAGTCTGAAAAGAGTTTGGGTTTGGTATCAAATTCCCAAGTGATTTCAAATAAAAAAGAAATGATGCTTTAGAACTGGATTTTAAAAGAAAACCAAGCTTTATAAATTAAAAGTGGCTTTTTTAGCATTTTGTTGGATTTTACTGCATGTGTGTTTGGGGCACATACTGGGTGACTCAAATGTCACTCACACGTGCTTTGGTTGGTTTTCAAGTACAGATTGTGTGCAGCTGGGTTCCAGTGCAGGAGTAGGAGCTTCTAGCTACACATCGTTTCCTGGAGGTGAGCCTTAATTAGTTATAGTTATTTAATTTTACTGTAATTAGTGTAAGTTTGCTTATGATACTGTGATTATGGTAGCGTGTCCGAGGTCGGGGCATTACACGAAGCCTCACCTCAAACATGGTGAGGACCCAAAAAAGACATTGAACTAGATCCAAGTAGAAGCCCAAGCGGTAGTAATCTTATCAGTCAGCAAAAGGAAAGTCGTCAAGGTACAGTACCATTTGTAAATACAAAAGAAAATCTAAAAAAATCAGAAAACCAAGAAAAACCCAAAAGTATGACCAAGGAAGCAACTATGGAAGAAGTAAAGCGACTTGGTCCAACAGCAGGTCCTGACCAGGGAAGAGGTCACACAACACAGTTACAAGAATACTAGAGTTAGTGTGACCATCATAAAGCAACATCACGGGCAAAAATTAAAGCACATCTTCTCCTTTGATGTCATAGATCCTACCTTCGAAAAGGAGATCTTGTTCGAGTTCATAGCATACAAGGAGAAGATGAAGCAAGTGCAAATGAAGATGATGAAGCGTCATCCAAATTCCAACCCTATGATGACAATCCACAAGGCCCAAACCTGTATGTCAAAGAAGAGATAGAGCTAGTGAATATTGGCACAGCCGAAGACGTTAGAGAGGTACGCATCAACGCCAGGTTGTCTCCACAAGCCATGGTAGATTTTGTAGCCTTCCTCAAAGAGTATGCAGACGTCTTTGTCTGGAGCTATGATGATATGATTAGACTAGACGTCGAGGTAGTGGTGCACACGTTACCACTCAAACCAAATGTGAAGCCTGTCAAGCAGAAGCTCAAACAATGGCAATCACAATGATTTCTAAAGCTCAAGGAAGAAATCATGAAATGGTACAAAATCAACTTCCTTAAAGTCGTCTCATATCCAGAATAGCTCACAATCATGGTGCTCATGCTCAAGAAGGACGGAATGGTCTGCATGTGCATAGACTACAAAGATCCTAATAAGGTGAGCTCGAAGGATGACTTCTTGCTACTTTAGATTGATGTCTTGGTCGACAATACTGTAGGACACAAGATGTTGTCATTTATGGATGGCTTCTTAAGATACAACCAAATCAAAATGATAGAAGAAGACATGAAAACGACATCATTTATTACCCCTTGGGGCGTCCTTTGCTACAGAGTGATGCCGTTAGACTCAATAATGCATGTGCTACCAATCAGTGAGCCACGACAACCTTGTTCCACAACCTTATACACTAAGAGATCGAGGTCTATGTGGAATACATGATCGCTAAAACCAAAGATTAATTGACCACCTGTAGACACCCTAATTTTCAGGATTGCAGGTAGTCACTTCTGGAGTGCAATTTTGGTTGTTGGGCTTTCAATCACTTTTCCACAAGACCAACTTGACAGCCTAACCTAGTTTCATTCACAAAAACTAGCCTAAACCCTAATCCAAAATCCTAAACCTAATCGAAAACCCTAAACCTAATCCAAAACCCTAAACCTAATTCAAAATCCTAAACTAGCTTAAACCCAAATCCAAAACCCTAAACCTAATCAAAAACCCTAAACCTAATTCAAAATCCTAAACTAGCTTAAACCCAAATCCAAAACCCTAAACCTAATCCTAAACCCTAATCCAAAACCCTAACAACCGATAACAACCTCTAACCACCTAAACAAACTCAAACCATTTCCCACTCCACCATTACAACCTATAACAACCTCTAACCACCTAAATAAACTTAACCACTTCCCACTCCATCACAACAACCTATAACAATCTCTAACCACCTAAACAAACCCTAACCACTTTCCACTCCACCATAACAACCTATAACTACCTAAACAAACCTAACCACTTCCCACTCCATCACAACAACCCATAACAACCTATAACAACCTCTATCTAACCACCTAAACAAACTTAACCACTTCCCACTCAATCTAACAACTCTAACAAACTTTCATAACATCACTAACCTCTTCTCTAACCACCCAACCATATAACTCTCTAAATACCCCCATTTGCAACTTAGAAAAGGGGGGAGAGAAGGGAAAAAAGCTTGAAAAGAGAGGAAAAACTTGGAAAAAAGGAGAGGAAGTTTGAGAGGAGAGAAATCAAGGAGAAATCACCCACCAGAGACCAGAGGAAGCTCAAATTAGTAAGGAAGCTCGAAGTGGAGAAAAATCAGAGTGTAGGCCATCTCCAACCACATCTCCGACGAGCTCCGACAGCCACCTCCATTGCCAGCTTAGGTAAGCCACTGGACAGAGCTCATTTCCCTTCCATTTCTTCCCCTAGGCCTTCCTCAACCTCCCTGGAGTTGATCTAGTGGAGGAAGGAGGTTCTCTGGCCTGAGTTTCGAGTTTGGTTAGTGTAGACACCCCGATTTTGAGGTAACCCGGGAATGAGTGTCCCTATGTTGCTTTGGATGCGATCAGCCCTTAAACCGAGCCCCGAACCCATTAGCCAGAGCCCAAATCAGACTTGTGAGCAAGGTGGCGCACCAAGCAGGCGCCCAGCTCTGGCTGCTGACCTTCCACCTTCCGGGCTGTTACTCTTGCAAACGAATATGCCAACGAATATTCGAGGCTTTTCGTTTGCAAGACCCCTTTGTAA
>JAMKQA010070350.1:0-11577 GCA_024699735.1 Posidonia australis | reverse complement strand
CCCCCCCCCCCCCCCCCCCCTCCCCAATCGTAGTGTGCCATTGCAGTGTTTTCTTCTCTACGTGTACCTTAGGTCGCTGTCAGAGGTGGCATGTACACAGAGGTTGTAGGCTAGTATTAGATGGTTCCAAGCATGCGAAGGTCATGTGATATAGAAAGGCACCACAATGTTCAGATGAAGGATAGGCATGGTGGCAAGGCAGTACACAATAGCCGTTGTCGAGTTTATTGACACAGGGCACATCGTTGGAAGTTTGTGCTACGTAATCGTGCTATGTACTTGTGCCAATAAGTTAAGCTAAGAAATTGTGTTGGAAATGTGTGCCTAAGCCACTTCCGAGTTGTTGGTTGGGTTTTTGGCTGGTTTCTTGGGCTTTTGGGCTACTAATGAGCCTGGTTTGGTAGGTTGGCTAAGGTTTCAGGTTGGTGTGGTTTGGACCAGTTTACGGTGTGAGATGGGCCTTAGTCATGGGAAATGCCTCATCGCCGGTGGAGCACGCTCTTCTGAATAAGTTTGCCTACAAGTAGCTACCAAAATGAGATGTCTACAGATGCCCTTCCTTGAGCAAGGCTAAGGGTATCAAGACTGATGCTTAGGGTTGCTGAGACACCCCACTTGGAGCCTGCAGGATGGTGGTGTTTGTTGTTAGCATAGGCCACTTATTCGATGATGCACCGAAAGTCATGACCTATTGCCACAATGCAAATGCAGATGCAAGAACAGTGCTAAAGCACGAGTGCTGATGCTAAAGCAATGCAAAAAGTGAAAACTAGCATGAATGCAATGTTGGAGAGCAAATGCTAGTGCGACGATGGGTGCAAACAGTGCATGCTAATGTGGATGCAATGCTAGGATGCAAGTGTTAGGTTACAAATGCAGATACCGCATGCTAATGTGTGCAAATGGTTCATGTTAAATGCTATTGTTGGTGTGCACTAAGCTCCACTAGGGATATGTGTAGTTCTGTGTGATGCTGATGCGATTAGGCTATGCTTGTTGAGCGAGCAATGTGATTTCAAGAGTGTAATGCGATGCAATGATGTTGAATGCCCAGTGATGCGAGGCAATGCAAGGCAAGCCGCTATGCCAATGGCCTGGCATCTCAAAGAGAAGGGTAGGGCAAGTTATCAAACCCACACAAGGAGGGGCATCAAGGATGATTAATGCATCCACTGGCCAGCAAAAGAAGGGGTATGATAAGTTATCGGACTCATCGACCAGATAGTTGAGGTTATCAACCCAAGAAGAAGAGGGGCATGGCAAGTCAAAGGGCCTACCAACCGGGACACCAGACAATTCGATGGATGTTGTCCAAGTAGTTAGGTTACCAAACCAAGGAGAAAAGGGGTATATGACGAGGCAAGACAAGCCATTGGCGGACTCAAAAGTCCAACATCAAGCTATGAGATGTGAAGGTCATTAATGGAGTCAGAAATCCAATGCCAAGATGAAAAATGCAGGACATTGCCAAACCCATAAGTCTAACGCCAAGATGAAAGATGCAGGACATTGGCGGACCCATAAGTCAAACACCTAGCTGAGGGCTGAATAGGCTATTGGCGAACCCATTAGTCAACCACCAAGTCGAAGGATGTAGGCTATTGGTGGACCCATCAGTCAAACACCAAGCCAAAGAGCTAAGCAGACTATTGGTGGACCCATCAGTCAAACTCTAAGGCCAAGGATGCAGGCTATTGGTGGACTTATAAGTCAAACACCAAGCCACAGAGTTGAGCAAACTATTGGTGGACCCATCAATTAAATACCAAGCCGAAGGATGCAGGCTATTGGTGGACCCAAAAGTCTAACACCAAGCAGAAAGATGAAAGACAATGGTGGACTCAAAAGTCTAATACCAAGCTAGAAGATGCAAAACATTGATGGACTCGGAAGTCTAACACTAGGCCAGAAGATGCAAGACATTGGTGAACTTGGAAGTCTAACACCAAGCCAGAAGAGGCAAGGCATTGGTGGACTCAAAAGTCTAATACCAAGCCGGAAGAGCTAACAAGGCTATTGGCAGACCCATCAGTCAAACACCAAGTCGAAGAATGTAGGCTATTGGTGGACTTATCAATCAAACACCAAGCCAAAGAGCTAAGTAGGCTATTGGTAGACCTATCAGTCAAACACCATGCCAGAAGGATGCAAATGATATTGGTAGACTCGGAAGTCTAACACCAACATGAGAGCTGAGCAGGCTATTGGCAGACCCTTTAGTCAAACACCAAGCCAAAGGATGAGTGGGCTAGCAAACAGAGTTAGGAGTCCAATGCTTAGAAGGGACAAATAAAATGATACTAAATGACAGCTGACATGTCCTTGGTACCTATAACCATGCCGGTGATAGCCTCGGGCTTGGCGCAGAAGGCCAAATGTGCAAGGGTCAGCAAAGTTACGGCAAATCAATAAAAATAATGATAAAATGCAAGAGTTTCTACCTAGTCTATTTAAAAACGAAAGACGAGGAAAACTGCTTAAAACATTCAAATCATGCAATAAAGCCAATGGAAAAGGTCTTCATAAACCAGAAATGGGCAAGCATCCCTGTTATGCACGAGAAAGGTATTAGGCAACCTCGTGCGCCCAAAAATCAATCTTTCTATGGGTTTTTTGTTTACTCATATGAAATGTTGGTTTTTCAACCTTTTCTGTACACTTGAGGGCGATATGCAATGCAATGCTATATATGAGTGGTGCTCTATACTAAACGTAGGTGCATGGGTTGTAGGGTGTGTCTTAATGCTCAGAAAGGTCACTCGTGCGATGGGCCAAGCACCGATGCAAGGCTATTGCACGGATATGATCAGAGATCTAACAATATGGAGTGATTTTCATCCTCATTTTACTATATGCAAAACATGAACTATCATTTATAAAAAAAGGCTGAAAATAGAGTGGGGTTTTCCTGATATATCCAGGAAGACAACCAAAGAAAACCTAAAGCAAATCAAAACAAGAAACATGCTAAACATCATGCCAAATGTTGCTATGTGCAACAGAAAAAAGGCTAGTGCGCTTGTGTGGTGCGCCAGACTGGTGCTCCAGTCTAGTGCGCCACCTATGTGCTCTATTGATGCCAGGGAAGTGTGCCAGAGAAAACCAGAACGCCATGCAATGCAAAATTCTTGTAAACTTGCAAACTCATCAGAAAATGCGACATAAGTATCTTATCAAAATCCAAACAAGAAAACACAAGATGGGTCTTGTGCTCAAGGGCAGTATGCCTCACACAAGACCACACCATCCCTATGCTAAGTAAAAACAACAAGATTCAGCCATGCTATCCAGATCTGGATCATGGACTGATGCATAAGAACCTCCCAAATAGGAGTTCATGGGGCAATCAGCTCACCATATTTCAGCAACTGGCTGAATATGCGAGAATACACACCATAAAAATCAAATTCAAAAACACCAGGGAAAGCATGCAGGTTATGATGCAAAGATGATGATTCATACTCTGACCAAACTGGGGCACCAAGATGGTGCTCTAGTTAGGTGCGCCACCCTAGTGCGCCACCTTGGTGTTACATGTGGTGCCCTCCAGAAAATCTGAATCAGGCTGTTGTCTTATTTTAGATTCTGGTCCAGATACAAGAGATTAATTGTGATTTATCTTAACCAGATTGATTAATCAGATGGTAAAAAGCTGAAATATGATGAAAAGCAAGCAATGAAAGTCCTTTTTATCATCTCTTTTTAAATTATGCAAGATCATGGGTTAAGGGATGAAATTATTTGCATAGTAGATTCTAAAGAGCATGCAATGAGCTAATGAACTTAATAATCATATGCAAATGGTGAACATATAAAGTGTATATTTGTAGCTCATTTCATAGCAAGTATTTGCATGAATCCTGATTCATTATGTAAAAACAGAGATTATATGATGTAGAATTTAATATGGCATTGGAGCATTGTGAATATACATGTAGGAGCAATCATCTCATCACAAAAACATCATGAAAATAGCTTACTAACAGATCAGATATCTTGTTCTTTACATGCTTTTATACAGTGTAATATCTAGAGCTTAAATAAAAGGATAAATGAAAGAGGAGTAAGGATCTTACCTTGCTTGTGGTGTTTCCTCCTTGAAAGCTCAAGATAATACTTCTTTGTTGCTTTGGATTGGCTGAGGATGCTCTAGAATGCAAGGATATCTTCAAGAAACGAAAGAGGGTTGCTGGGAATAAGTGAATGGCTTAACCAAGAGTGCTAAATGGTTGCCAGTGGAGGTCTTTTTATAGAGTTCCACAAGGGTAACTCCCATGGGATGCAGACAGCCTCGCAAACGAAGAGCCTGGCGTTGATTCGTAGAGAAAATCCGCTGGCGAGGGTTACAAGCACGGGAGATGGAAAGCCAGCAGCCAGCACCTTGAAAAGTGGTTGTGTGCTAGCTTGGTGCGCCAGGATGGTGTGCTAGATATGTGCGCCACCTTGGTGCTCCAGCTGGGTGCGCCACTTTAGTGCTCCTGCTTGGTGCTCCAGTCAAGTGCTCCACATTGATGCTCTCCACTAGCTATCTGAATTGCCAATTGGGCCACGGGCTTGCTATGGGCTTGTGGTCGGTTTATGCAATGATCTCTGGCTAATTAAAAGGTTGTGTAGGATTCAGAAGTGGTTGAGCCTGCCACATCCAAAGCAACATATGGAGAGTTTACCTATGAGCCACCTCAAAATTGGGGTGTCTACAGTACCAAAGAGAATAACACTACAAAGTAGCTGACATGCTCTTGATACCAAAGAGAAGGATACCACAGAGTAGTTGACATGCCCTTGGTATCGAGAAGCTAAAGATGCACAAAGGAATGGAGGATAGGTCAAGAGATATCAGGTTAAATAGATGTCCCTAGTATCGAGGCAAGCTACTACAAGAATGCCAAAAGATAAAGGACTGAGGGAGACAAATGCAGGGGGCCAAACCAGTTGGTTCAGCAAACAAAGCCTGCCAGGGAATCCTGACTGCAAGTGCGCCCTGAACCGTTGCCGTTGTGCAATCTGTTGCTATTTGTAGAGGCACTGAATGCTTGCTACTAGGTGCTTGTTGAGGATTCACTATGTGCCACTTGCTGTATGCTAAAATGCCAAATACTAGATGTTGTTTGCATGCTTGTTGTTTGTTGTATGCCTATTGAATGCTCGCTACATTTGCCCAGTACTTGCGGAGGCATTCTATACATACGATTTGCTAAGGCTGTAATTGATGATCTGTATGCAGAGTGTTGCTTATTAGAAAAGTTGTCAGATGCACAGGTCTTGAGCAAAGTTCAACTTGCATGCCCTTGGTGGACAAAACTGGGTTCGATGTGTTATAACAGGATTATGCGACTCTAGCCAAAGGGCAACAAACATGTCCCTAGTTAAGTGTTGAATGAGAAATTGCAAGGTTATGCCTGGGCAAGCAATAGAGTTTAACCAAGTAGGTTGATCATCAATGAGTGATTTTTACTATTTGCAAGCAAGTATGCTAATTAATTTTGGTTGGTTTTATTTTTGCCCTCAATTATACTAGAAAGTTTCATGTCTATTAGAAAGAAGGAGGATACACTCGACTCAATTGACCCTACCAGGATTCACAAGCTGTGAGTGGCTGTTGTTAGTGGGTGGCGATGCTCAGGCTCGATGTACTAGGTGGTGAGACAGACTGGGCTCTATGCCAAACTCTTTAAGGTCCTATACCTACATTTTTGAGATCCTTGATTTGTCTTTTTCTCCCTCATAGATGCACAAGTTTGCTCTATCTTTGGTTTGGAGATAATAGATACTTGGTCTAGGCTGGAAGCTTTTGCTGTAGAAAGGGGGTGCTAGTCCCTTGAAAGTGTGGGCTTCCTAGGCATGTGCTCTGACTCCTCTCCAAGATATGGGAGAGATAGAACTATATTGCATGCCTAGCTTTTGAGTTGACTTTTGTCTTCTATTTCTTTTATACCCATGCTAATACATTTTTCATTTACTCACATATTCAATCATCTTAGCATTTTATCTCCCTCTTAGAGGTGCAAGGCCCTTGCATAGTTTAGACATTTCACCCAACTTGTGATGGTGGTGGCTCCCTCACTTAGTTAGTGTTAATTAAGGAGGGATGGGCTTCTCCTGTGTAGGCTAGCTTTCTTATTTTCCTCATCGAGTAAAGTGGTTGGCATGCAATATTGTTTATGTTGTTTTCTTGATTTTTGATATTTTTTTATTTTTGATTTTTGAACTTTGATTTTTCTTTTTCTTTTAATTTTTGATGATTTGTTTTTCAATGCATGATGAAGTAGAAGAAGAATAAATAAAGAAACAAAAAAAAGGATACAATGATGGCCCCTATTGCTTGTTGTTATGGTGCTGCTGACCGTGCTAGGGGAATCACTACTTATTTTGGCCACATGGCTGAGATTGTTGGGATAGTTGGAATTTCCTAGGCTGATGATGACTATGACTGTTACCTCCTATTGAGGTCTAGCGTATTCACACTCACAAGATCAATTTGCCGCATGACAGACTGGCAAACTTTTGGCTAGGCCTCTTATGGGAAAATGGAAACAAGAGTGGTGCATGCAAGTGTCATCGGACAAAGCTAGGCTAAGATTGGAGGAGAAAACACACCAATGAGATTAGAGGGATCCCTCAAGGAAGAATCAGGGATAGAAAGGACGGGAGAAAGAGAGTAGACCCATGAGGTTCCTATGCCCTCAGAATTTGCAGGCTTAAATGAGGATAAGCTGGCTATGCTAGGGTGTGTATGTGTTTGTGTTGTGTTGCCTCCTACGTGCAAACGACAATGGTCCCATTGTCAATCAAATCCTAGACTACATTCTAGAAAGTGAGACACTTGCTCGTCGAGTGCCCACTAGTTCGATGTAAATTGCAGAATTGATCTGTCTTATAACACTTTGACAGAGGATTTGATGACGGACAAACCTCCGAGAGCCGCTGGAATGACGCAACTTTCAGAAAGACGTTGCTTAATGCCTCAACTAGTGGAGTGATGTTGCTTTCCATATGATGAGGTCGTCTTTGCCATCATTGTCGCCCTTATCGAGCTGACATGACGTGATGCATAGGCTTGACGGTGGAGTGTGTGTGTGCAATGTGTGTAGATGCATACTATTCTAAGCCAGGCTGGCTAGCTATGCTGGCAGCTGCTATAGGGGATTCGATGTACGCAATGATAGGCTTCATGGGATCACTAGTGCCAAAATCATTGTTGTCGCTACTACTTTTGTTGCTACTGCTAGGTATTGGCTAAGTTCCCATTATGCAGTGAACTTTCCAAGTGAGCACTAGTACGAATTAGCGATGTAAAAGTGGTGATGGGCTGTATGCCAAGCAAAGCCCCAATCACTGGTTGCACTCCTTTGATAATAATCATGATAAACTGCTCGTCAAAGGACATATCCTTGACTTGGGAGGCAAGTGCATGCCAACGACTAACATACTCTCCAAATGGCTACTGGGGCTTCTATCGAGTTGCGATAAGATCCTCGTGCTTAGGGATCAAGTCAAGGTTGAAGGAGTATTGTTCCAGGAATGTCTAGTTGAGGTCGTTCCAAGTTTTGATAATAGCCATGTCGAGAGATGTAAACCACTTGAGAGCTGACCTTGTTAGACTTTGCTAGAATAGGCGATTCAAGAACCACTCCTCGCTCTAAGGCTACGTGAGGTCTCCAAAGTACACTTTCAGATGTGATATCAGGCAGCCTTTACCATCATATTTCTTAAAATCTAGGATAATGAAGTTCGAGGGGAGCATCACCTTTGGGAAGTAGCAAAGGTCCCAAAAATGGTGGGACTGGTGGTCCCTACCTTGCACTTAATGAAGTGCTTTCTCAATACCGTCAATCCTGGTAAGAAGGGCGTCCAAAGTTGCTACTGTCAAGATAGGTGTAGTTGGGGCGAGTATCGTGTATGCTGCATGGGTCGCACATGTGCACTCCTTTGGATCCACCCTCATACTTCCTAGTGTTAAAGCATGAGGGCCAGCATTCCCATGTAAAGATGCAGAGTGTAGTGGTGATGTGCATGAAGATGCCTACATCTAATGCAAAGGAGGAGAATAGATTGCATGTTGTGTTGTATAAGGTGTAGAATACAAGAACAGAAGTTGTTGCATTGACATGATTCCAAGCAACAAGCTCGAGGGTTGTTGTACTCCTACCAAACCAAAGGACTGGCCACCAGGTGATGGAGTTGCATGGTGTGCTAAGTACTATGACGGTGCAGAAGGCAAAGATATGCCTCCATCGCTGATGTAATGAGGAGCTAGGACAATGGTATAGGCAGAAGTGCAATGGAGTGAGCCAACATAGCCAAAGTAGGTTGCATTGAAACCTCAAGTGTCGAAAAAGGAGGTCCAATAGCAGAGTCAAGAAAGAGAGCCATGCCTTGCAGTTTTTGAGCCAAAGCCTTTAGTTGCTGAGCTTACATGGCCGAGGACCCATAGAGAGACAAGTTAGGAGGTAGGAGTTGGAAAGAGACAGACCCTACAGTAGAGGAAGTCGCAGTAAGCTAGATTCCTAAAATAGTAAGGCCCAAGGAAAGAGGCGTAGTTGGCAATAACTTTGGAACCTGTGTGGTGGTCATCAAAGTAGGCTCGATGAAGGACTCCAGACCGGTTGGTGTTTGCCACTGCCCTGAGATAGTAGTCACAGGATCTCCATTATCCCTAAAAAAGAATGCACAGAGGGAAGAAGCATTAGAAGTGAGAGAGGGTATGAAATCGAGATCTCCTCCAATGCAGCAATAGAAGGCTCATCGATTTACTGGGCCATGGCTGACTACGAGCAGGTACAAAGAAGGCTACGGCAAAAAACTGAGGCATAAGTTCTAGGAGGAGCTATTATTGAAAGCGACAAATAGCTCGAGAGACAAAGGTGGAAGACCACGGGATGCCGCCTGTGACAGGAATGATCGAGCAGCTCGTTGAGGACCTCACAACAAGCTACTAGTGTAAACAGGCAAGAACAACAAATGTTAGAACCTACAATAAGAATACAATGCAAGTTGTTGAGGTGGCATGAGTGGCACACATGATGCATATGAATGCCTCAATATGCACTCTCTCGCAATGCATGTCCCAAGTGGGCCATCCACATGGAACACTCTCATGGGTGTGGGATTTAACTCATGTTAGAAGGTAAGGCTCCCATTAAATTCTAGCTAAAGTGCAAGCAGTGAATAGGTGGTTTGTTGGTGGCCTTGATCCTTGCAGTAGCAAGGAGTTGTATCCTCTACCAACATCGATGCGATCCCAGACATGAGGGGACTGATTGGCTACACATCCCACATTGAAGCCATAGAACGGGGAACCAGAGCTATCTTCTTAAACTATGGGTGGACACAAAAGGAGAAAATGCATACTTTCTAAAATGTGTATTCATGTGATATGTTTTGTGTATTTTACTTACATGTTTTATTAAGTCGGATAGGGAAGAGAGTATGTTCCACCTAAACATTAATGTTGTGGGTTTTAGATTAAACCAGTAAAGGGAATCAAAAATGTCTCTACTTTCCCTAGGATGGCAAGTGCGAAAGGGGAAGAAAACACCCAAGCATGGCAAGCAAGCAAGCGTGCAATAGGCAAAAAGCATGGTCGTGACATGTGTGTGTCATGCTAACATGATGGTGACAAGAGAAAACATTCATCACATCAAAAAACAAGCAATCTGGCATGTGTGAGTGCAAGTGACATAGCAAGTGTGTAAGTGAAAGCATACAACAAGCAAAAACATGTAATAGTAGGCAAGTAATAAAGGCAAATGCAAATAAAGGCTATAAGCAAGCAAATGCAAAGCAAGATGTATAAAAGCAAAAAACCATGCAAGCAAAAAGTCAAAGCAAAAGCTATAGTCTCTATCCCCAGTAGAGTCATCAGTTCCTGTGACCATGTCAGTAGATACGACCTTGCACGATCGAGGCGCTTGAGAGACCGCTATGGCCACGACAAAGTGGTGAATCCATGGAAGGACACTCAACTTGAAAACACCAAAAATGTGAATGCAAAATAAGTAGGATAAGGAAAATACGGAATCACCACCTAATCAATTTAGGATCAGAAGATGAGGAAAGTCGAATGCCGGAAATGCAAGAAAACAAAGCAGAAATGCAAATACAATGCTTGTACCCAATGGATGCGACATATTGGTCAATACAGGCTAGAGAAAGGATAAGGACTCTTGTTACACATGGGGAATGTGTGAGGCACTCCCATACACTTGACGAATTGGCTTGTCTCGGCTAGTCGCTCACATGTGTAGCCAATGCTAAGGTATGCTTGCTTATTGCTAATGCCTAATGATGCCTGGATGTGGTATGCCAAAACATGAGGGAAAACCATGATATAGGCGAATTCGTGCAATGCCTAATGCTACATGCAAGAATGTAAGGAAAACATGTGGGAAGGAAAGTTAGAAAGCCTTGGAACAAACTGTGCTTAGTTGCAGACGATGATGCTTTGAATCTAGCAAGTTGCACTGACGATGTGTGCTAGGTAATTGTGTAGAGAAATTGCACCTACAAGTTGCGCTATCCACTTGCACTAGCAAGATGCACTATCGATGTGCATTAGAGGTTTTATAGAGAAGAATTGTGAGCTTTTCATCGCAATTGGGCTAAATGCAACGATCAAAGATACAAATGGGATGCATGATGAGCATGAGTGTACTATGGGGAACACATCTATGTGTTGAATGCATGCTACGGGTGCTTAGATGCATCCACCGATCTCCATCACTATTGATAGGTTCGACCAACGTCCACTATGCTAAGCTCTAACTACGGTCTTCGATAGGGGGTTCTAATGCTTCTAGAAGGTGGAGAACACTAAAGGGAAGGCTAGGGCACTATGCAAGTGCAAGTGGATGTGGTGCAACCTCTTCCTAGACCTCACTAAGGTCTACTAGAGTTCTAGTGCTCGATCGGCTATGGTGGTGGTTGTAAGCACTGGTGCATCCTCTGAACAACTCAGTGGAGTAAAAAGGAGGGTGAGGCATGCCTAGACGAGTCGCCACAATCTCATGGACCTTTCGGCCTAACACAGGTAGTGTGAGCTTGTCACTGACAACGAGGGTACCATGCATGAGTGAAGAGAAGGCATGAGGACCTCAAATGAAAAACATGCAGTAAAATGCCAATAAATAGTGCACAAAATGGAAAGCTCTGGGCCGCGTAGCAAGGGAGAAGGCTCACCTGTGGTCGAGCGTGGTTGTCCTTTCGACGACTCGCAGTAGCTCAGCCCGGGCTAAGCCTGACTTGATGGTGACGAATGCAGTTGAGGAGGCCCACTGGGGTGTTGATGGTATAGTGGGAGTGCAATGCAGTGGCTTTGTGTGTTTAAAGGCTTAACTGTAGCTTCTGTGGCCAGAATTGGTTGGTGTAGTGGTGGCCGGCGATGGAGGAGGCAGTGGAGTGCTCCTTGTCAACCAGGGAGGCTGATGTTCGGCTAGTCACGTGGAGGAGGCAATGTAGGAGCTCATGGTGCCAAAGAGTCGAGCCTTCAACTAGAATGCCACCGCGGGGGGGGGGGGGGGGGGGGGGGGGGGGGGGGGGGGGGGGGGGGGGGGGGGGGGGGGGGGGGGGGGGGGGGGG
>JAMKQA010070349.1:0-11041 GCA_024699735.1 Posidonia australis | reverse complement strand
AATCAGGGTCCAGGCGAATGGGGAGGCCATCTGAGAGACCTCCTCAGCGGAGAACTGGATGACTTCATCTCCATCCAGGAGAACCGGCTGATGGACGGGGACCCCTGGGAAGGAGGGGGCTCTGTGGGTTTCTCGGGTGGCAGCCGCGAAGGAGAGAGCGCGAGGCTTCTCCGCAGCCGACCTAGTCTTATTAAAGATCAATGGAGAGGCCAGGGGGTCAACAGGAGAGTCGTCTAGCGACTGAACGGACGCACCAGGAAGGGACATCCTACCGCCCCAAACCTGGAGCTAGATCGAGCTCCGGAGAGCTGACCCAGCCCCAGGAAGCAGGAAGGAGAGGAGAGGGGGCACACCTAGAGAAGGGGGGCCAAGAGGAGAGGCAGCACGGCAGATGGAGCGCCGAGAGACGGGCGTGCCAGGAAGGAGAGTAGGCGCCGTCGGAACCGTCGCATGCAGAGCGCGTAGAGTTTTTTTTGGGTTTTGGATTAGGTTTATCAAAACCAAATTGATAACACTTGAATAAATCCAAAACCCTAAAATAAACTCAAAACCCTAAACAAAATCCAAAACCCTAAAATTAATTCAAAACATAATCCAAAACCCCAAAATTAATCCAAAACCCTAGAGTTGATTCAAAATCCTAAAATTGATTCAAAATCCTAAAATTAATTCAAAACCTAATGCAAAACTCTAGAATTAATCCAAAACCCTAGAATTGATTCAAAACCCTAAAATTAATTCAAAACCTAATTCAAAACCCTAAATTCAACTCAAAACCCTAAACCAAATTCAAAATCCTAAATCTAATTCCAAACCCTAACTTAAACCCTAATCAAACCCTAAACCCTAATCGAAAACCCTAAGAACCTATAACAACTCCCACTCTACTATAAAAACCCTAACTACTTCCCACTCCACCTTAACAACCCTAACTACTTCCCACGCCACCTTAACAACCCTAACCAAATCCCACTCTATCATAACAACCTATAACTAACCACAACAACTTATAACAACCTACCCAGCCATGGCAAGCCGATAAATACCCCCTACCAATTTGCAAGAGAAAAAAGGGAAAAGAACTTGGGAAAATTGAAAGGAAAGCCACCAAGGCGTTTTCCCTCAACTAGAGCAACAAGAGAGGTCTGAAATCAAAGAGGAAGCTCAGAGAGAGAGAATCAAGCTTCAGGCCATCTCTGGCGAGCTCCGGCGGCCAACTCCACCACCAGCCTAGGTGAGCCACTAAACAGAGCTCTATTCTCCTCCATTTCTTCCCCTAGATCTTCCTCAGCCTCCCTGGAGTTATTCCAGTGGGAGATTCGAGTTTAACTGGCCAGAATTTCAAGTTTAATGGGTCGTCGGACCCAATTTCCAACAATAAAGGTGGGGGCACGAATCCACTAAGGGATTTGTGTCCTATTGTTGGGGAAATTGCTAGGCTAGATCCCTTCTTGCTACTCCACCCCTCTGGATGCTGCAGCATCTCCTCTGAAGCCGTTGGAGAAGGGTCGCTGGACGCTCCTTCACTGTCTCCAGGGAAGAAGATGAACAGTGGGTCTCGATCAGGCACCCCTAGCCTCACCACACATCCTCGAGCATCAGGGAACTGTCCTTTGCTCATCCCCTGCACTCTGGAAGCTTCATCACCATGTCTCGAGCCCTGAATGACTTCCCTAGTTGATGTTGCCAGAGACGACGGCGAGCTTGATCGGGAAGGGGAGGAACGGTGCCATTCTTGCCTCTAAGCTGAGAGAAGCTCTCCTTTCCACACCGTCGAGCCTTCGAGAGCCCAAGACCGCCACTCCATCGCCTCCAGCGACCTTGTCTTCTCTAGGTCTGCCGCTGGAGTTGTGACGCTAGCGAGGTTGGTAGGGGGAAGCTCCTAGTCACTGGATGCCATATCAGAGAGGCTGGATCTTCCTTCTTTCCTCTCCTCTTGCTCATGAGACGCTCGAATGCCAAATCAGGCATCGAGGGGATGCGGCTAGGATCGTGTTCTAGCCACCGTCGCTGGTGAGGTGTGATCGTCGGCGACCGTCGGGTCTGTTTTAATTGTTTCTTTTAAAAAAAAGTTCTAATCCTTTTCTTTTCTTGCAAATAGATCTTTTTTTCCTTACATTTAAGCCCTTGCAAATGTTTTTTAAATCATTTTAATAATATTTGTTTTGGAAAATTGTAGTGTGACCCTTGAACCTTTTTATTAATGTTTTCCAAGCTTCAAAATTTGACATAAACCCTTTGAGTTACTTTTTATACATTTTAAGTCCAGTATTTTGCATAAAAAACCCTAAGCTTATTGAAATTGTTCTAAATGCATAATTTTCTAGCACAATTGCTAATTAAACCCTAAGAATTTAAATATTTACTCAAATGTGTTCAAAATTGCATTTTTAACCTTGAACTTCATTGATTTCACACTGAATGCATATTTTTGCTAGGGTAAAATTACAGAACAGTCCCTGAATTTCAATTTTTCAAACTTAAGTCCATTATCTTCCTGAATTTCTTCAAAATTGCATTAAATACATGTTTTACTGACAAAATTGCATATTGAACCATAGGAATCATGAATTTGACCAAAAATACACAGTTTTACACATTTGACCCCTAACTTCTTCAAATTACATAAAATGTGTTTTCCTAAGTAGTTTCGCTTATTTAGCCTCAGAATTTTAGCTTTAATTTAGAATATATGAATTTTGTGGGAAAGCCCCTAGAATTTACATAATTCACTCACACACGCACTTTGTACATTTTGTTCCCCGTTTTCAAGCATATTTCCCCCTGCATACTTTCAAGTTTCTAGAATTCGGTTATCTTGCTTGTCTTTGGTCTATACACTTTGTGTCTGTTTGCTTGTTCTATTTGTTTGTACATATTTGACCGTACATGTCTTTTTACACTATTGCTTTGCCATAGCACATGCACATGACCTTATTCATGTCTTTTGTTATGATGCTTGCTTTTCTTCACTTACATGTGAGCACTACATTAGCACATGCCATGCTTATGCCTTTTGCTTGTTGTTTGAGTGTTTGGATGTCATATTTGTGTGTTTTCTTCCCCCTTCTTTTTTGTATTTGCCATGATTAGGAGAGTAGAGACATGTTTGCCTCCCTATTTGGTTAAAATAAAACACACAAACTCAGACCAATAAGTAATAAGGCATAACTAGAGACAAATGCTCACAATTCCCCCTAGTTTAATAAAACACAAGTAAAAGACACAAAAGCATATTGCATGATTGATCATATAGGGCATGCATTTTCACCTTTGAGTCCACCCACAGTTTGCAAAGGACAATTCTAGTAGCCCATTCTATAGCTTTGCTGTAGGACGTGTTGCTAGTTTGTCCCCCCTTGTCCTGGGTCTTGTTGGTGTTAGTAGAGGGTACAACTCCTTGTTACTGTAGGAGACGAGGCCACCAACGCACCACTTGTTCACTGCTTGCGCTTTGGCCAGGATTTAGAATGGGAACCTTACTTTTCTGACCAAAGTCAAAACTTAAAATCTATGAGTGCGTCTCGTGTGGTCAACCCCATGTGGTACATGCATCGTGAGAGAGTGCACTTTAGGACTTTCATTTGCATTATGTGTCATTGCATGCCACTTTAATAACTCCCATTTGTCTTTGCATCGTTGTTCAGGTTCTGATACTTGTATCTCTTGCCTATTTTCTTAAGTAGCTTGTTGCGAGGTCTTCAATTAGAAGCTTAGGTGTGTCTGTTGTGGGCAGCCTCCCGTGGTTGTTTTCTCTTGCCTTTTCTGAGCTATTGATCACTTTTGATAGTAGTTCGTCTTAAAGCTCGTGCATTTGTCTTTTACCACAGTTCTTTTCATTTCACTTGCGACTAGCCATGGCCCCGTAGACCCACAAGCCTCTGATTATTGTTTTTAAGAAGGTCCCGCATTCAGATTCTCCTTCTCACACTTTGGGTACTTCTTCTCCCCACCATGTGTCTCGATTAGGGAATCATGGAGGATCTCTACCTCCTTTCCTGGGACAACGGCAGACACAAGCCGATCTAGAGCCCATTATTGAATTGATTTCGGTGACTACCACCCGGGTCCCAGAAGTTTTACCCGCTACATCCCATTTCTCGGGCCCTCCTGTTTCTGGAGATCAACCAGCTACGGTTGCATCTGTCTTAGGGAGTACGCCTGTTCTACTCTCTTCTTTAGGCCCATCCTTCAATGGGTCTTCAGCCATGAAAGCTTAGAGCTTGAGATCATTGGCCCAGAGGCATGAGCACAATCCTCTTGATCCTGTTGAGAGTCCTCTTCTTTTGACTCCTAAGGTTCCAATGCAGACCACTATAGCATTGCTGGCTCACCCCACTGCACCATCGCCCCAGCATCACACTACTCCGATGATGGGAGTGTTATCTCTGCCTCTTGCACCAAAACTGCATTTGTCATGGCATGCATCACAATCACTTAAGAACCAACCCATTAGTTGTACGATAGTACAACATTTCTCGAGTTTGTCACCCAAAGCTGTACAGGTGTCATAGTTGTTGCTCTCGCGCTCAACACCACACAGCACAGCATGCTCAAAACCCACCTCTACATCAGGATCAGTTCCCAGCATGTAGGTCATCACTGCACACTAGGCGCACACCTTCCACTGTCAAGCCCGTGCATCTCATCGCATGGGATAAGCAAGGACAGCAACCTAAAAAAAAACGAGGTCGTTGCGTTGAAAGTGACTACACTCCACTAGGTGAGTTACTGAGTGCTGTTTTTCCTTGTGTTGTGTCGCTTCTGAGACTCCTGGATCCGCGTCCCCCACCAACTCCACTTTCTCGATGGTAGGACGCGAACGTATACTGCGCTTATCATTGAGCCTCGAGGCACTCGACTGATAGTTGCCACATGCTGTGGGATGTCATTCAGACTTTGATTGATAGTGAGACCTTTATTGTTGGCACAACACACACATCCATGTTTCTTCCATCACCAGCACATACGTCATCACTGCACACTAGGTGCACACCTTCCACTATCAAGCTAGTGCATCTCATCGCACCAGCTTAGCAAGGACAGCAACCTAAGAAGAAACGAGGCCGTTGTGTTGAAAGAGACTATACTCCATTGGGTGAGTTGTTGAGTGCTGTTTTTCCTCGTGTTGTGTCGCTTCTGAGACTCTCAGATCCGCGTCCCCCACCAACTCCACTCCCTTGGTGGTATGATATGAACGTATACATTGATTATCATCAAGCCTCAGGGCACTCGACTGATAATTGCCACACTTTGTGGGACGTCGTTCAGAGTATGATTGACAATGGAATCTTTGTTGTTGGCATAGCACCCACATCCTTGTCTCTACCCTCACCAGCATCTAGGTCAGCACGCATTACACACTCACACACCACCGTTGAGCTGACACGTCATGTTGTGTTAGTTCAGCAAGGACAGCAACAACGGCAAAAGCAACATCGCTGTAGGGAAAGTGACTTCACTCCACTTGGAAAGTCGTTGAGTGACATCTTTCCAAGAGTTGCGTTGTTCCTACAGCTACCGGAGGTTCATCTACCACCGAAGCCGCTTCCTAGGTGGTATAAGACGAATTTGTTTTGTAAATTCCATCGCACTGGTGGGCATTCGACAAACAAGTGTTTTACTCTCCGAAATGCTGTCCAGGATTTGATTAACAATGGGGACATTGTCATCAACTCACAAGAGGTAGCACACACATACACCTGTACCCACACTTGCACACACACTTGCACACACACGTGCACACCCTAGAATAACTGACCATACCTCGTCTGAGCCGGCAAGCTCCGAGGATGCTGGAGCTTCAGGGGTTTATCCTTTATCTCTAAGTTTTTTCCTGGGGAATCCATCAGGGCCTCATTTGACTAGTTTGTCCTCTCTCAGTTTCTGTCCGGTAGCACACACATATGCCGCTCTTGTTCTTGTTCCTCGTTAGCCTAGTTTGTCCTCTTGTCTTTTCTCAGTTCTGTTCGGCGACACTCATGTGTGGCACTCTTATTCTTGTTCCTCTACGGGGGGTCTAACTAAAAGTTTGCATGTTTGCCATGCACTAATCTTACCCAGCATGTGCAAATACCCTAGATCAAGTAGATATCAACTCCAACAGAGATACAGTCCTAATGTCACTAGCAGATTCAACATTCACAGTGACAGTCTCAATTTTAATAATGGTTTTGATGGCTTCAGTTATACCTGCCTTGATTCCGATTCCCAGTGGCTCTGCTAGGAGTTACTTTGAACCCCATTGCATTGACAAAACAGCAACAACAAGGACTGGAGCTGCATCCTTTTTCTATGTTTCCTTCGTTTTCCTTTTTGCATCACCATATATCAGAACACAAAAAAAAAAAAAGAAACAGTACAAAAGTTGAGAAAAAAAAGGAAAAAAAAACAAAACAGAAAAACATTAAGAACAATAGAAAATAATAGTTTGCTTGTCAATAACATTCTGCCTAATGATGGAAAATTGGAAAAGCTCGCCTATGTCTGAATGGATTATCCCTCCTTAGTTGTCACTACTTAGACAACCAAGTTAGCAAGGGAGCCATAGAACATCGAAGTTAGATGAAATGTCCAAACTTCGCAAGAATCCTGCACCTCCAAGAGGGAGATAAAATATTAGGGGTGACTGTGAGTGTGAGCCAGAAAAGAAAACATACATTCGCAAGGGCATAAATGAAATTAGAAGACAAAAGGCGAAGACAGAAATTAGCCCAAAAGGGAGAGGCGTGCATTGTAGCTCTACCTTTACCTTACCTTGGAGAGGAGTTGGAGTATGCGCTCAGTAAAATCACACCTTCGAGGGACTAACCCACCCTATAGCAATAAAGGCCGCCTGAATAGATCGGACGCTTATTACCTCCAAGTTAAGGTTAGAGTGAAACCGCATGTCTATGAGGGAGTAAAAGAAAAGTCAATGATATTAAAAAGAAAAGTAGCTGCAGGACCTTAAAGAATTTGGCATGGAGTCAGGTCCATTACACTACCTTATAGTGATTTCGAGTGCCACTACCCATGGAGAGCCACCTAGGACTTGCGAATCTCTGTAGTGTCAATTGAGTCGAAGGTATCATCCTTTGCTAACAGGCATACTGCTTTCCAGCCTAACTAAGGGCAGACAAACAATTGAACTAACAAGAAAGCGATCCAGATAATGAACTTAGTAAACAAGCAAAGTATGTAGATAACAAGCAACTAAAATCACTCCTAATCAACAAGATATGCATTCCTTGATCAAACAATAAAGTCACTCTCAAACAATTAGTTTGTTTGCCCACAATAATGGAGTCCACCACAATAATCATAATCATCACAATTTTTCTTGGATGAATCTCTTTGCTTGAATATTATTTGGTTCAACAGGATTTCGCCAAGTACTTTTAGCTAGGGGCATTTCAGCTACTCATTGGTTAAAGAGTATAAGCAGCAAGGACACTAGCTAGAGCATGAGCTACACGAACTTGCAGAATCAACAGCATGACAACAATTCCTATGCAACAGTTCAGGTGTGGTAGACATTATATGGAGAATGCTTGAGGTTAACATAGCCAACCACTTGTTTATAGCCAGAACACAGTGACACAATAAGCAGGTGAACAGAGAATTGTTTTGACATGCCAGCCTGAGACGGGCTACGATTTATCACATCCTGCCATCAAAGTGAAGCTTAAGACAGTGGATGAATATATGTGCCTCCAATCAGTAAACAATTGTGTCTCTGGCCTCAACCGAAATCAGCCTCGACCACTTCAGCGATTCAAAGTGAGCTGACAGTCACAGCCTAATCCTCAAGACTTTGCATCTTTGAGTGGTGCCCAACACTTCCCATGGTAGCTTGACTTGATGCCACCAGCATTTATTTCACCTTAATATCTCCTGATCTGACTTCTATTTTCATTGAGCATCATTCACTATTTATGCTAAGGGGCATGTCAGCTGCTCTCTAGCTGGGCTCACACAATCTGCTACTTGGTTCATCAAAGGCAAGCCAGTTGTTCTCTGATCAAGACCCGCACATCAAATGATTAGCGGAGATAACAGCATGACTGTGGTCTCCACACAGCAATCCAAAAATTGGTAAATGCAATCAAGAGAATGTCCTACAATAGAACGCTTATGTACAAAACCGTCAAGCACCATGGTCAAATAGAACATGGCCTGGACATATAAGTCAAGGGCAGGCAGCAATCTCAATCAAAGGTCTATGTCAAATTGCCACAATTCCTTCCGTCTTCCAAGTACAATAAGGGATGGTAGTTGGATATACATATTTCTAGTCACTAGATGAATGCATCACTTGCTATGACTAATGACCATCTCAATTACTCCGATGGTTTAAGGTGCATCTATAGCTACTATTTAGCTTCCAAGACTCCATACTCTCGAATGATGTCCAACTAGTTTAATACCATGGGCATGTCAGCTGCTCTTTGGTCAAAAGTCACATATCATGTGCCTGACAGAACACTAGCTGCTGGGTAACTGAATCAGAGTCTTCGACCAAGGGCATGTCAGCTGTTCTTTGGTCAAAAGTCCCAAAACAGGCGCTCGATAAAACACCAAGCCAGAGCCTTCGACTAGGGGCATTTAAGCTACTTTGTGGAAAGAAGGACTGTTTAGAGAACGTTGAGTGCAAATTATCTTTGGGATAATGGTCAGGCGCACATGACATAAAGGTTCCTACAAAATCACAACTACAGCAGGACACTGTAGTGAGTCAAGCATTAGATCTGGAGCGTCATTGGCATGTCATAAACACTCTGAATTCACGATGGCGTTGGGCATAAACAATGAATCCCCAGCTATCTCAATTGATATCCCCCACAGTGGCAATGATCCAGGGTGCATGGGTACCTGAAAATAAAGGTCCCCTTGGCAAATCCTTTTGGCTAAACAGTTGGTAAGGACTCCTGTATCCTTGTGTCCCTGATTCGCGTCCAAAAGGATGGAGTTCAAAGACATTCTCCTTGACTTCACTCCAAGATGGATGAGGTCCTTTCCCTCTGGATTCTCAATTCGAAACAAACAAAACCCAAAGATATATCCTTGTGGGCAGATATCCCGAACTATCCAGTTGGCATCCGTCAACTTGCCATCTCTTGGTCGGTAAGTCCTAAACTTACCATATTCCCATTTCTTGGTTAGTAAGTCCTAAACTTGCCATTTCTTAGTCGATAAGTCCTAAACTTACCATATTCCCTTCTTGGTCGGTAAGTCCTAAACTTACCATTTTCACTTCTTGGTCGGTGAGTCCTAAACTTGCCATCTCTTGATCTGTAAGTCCCAAACTTATCGTTTTCACTTCTTGGTCGAAAAGTCCTAAACATGCCATCTCTTGGTTGGTAAGTCCTAAACTTACCATTTTCACTTCTTGGTCGGTAATTCCTAAACTTGCCATCTCTTGGTCGGTAAGTCCTAAACTTACCATTTTCACTTTTTTGTTGGTAAGTCCTAAACTTGCCATCCTTTGGTCGATAGGTCCAAATCCTACTATGCCCCATTTGTTTCTTACTCAGAGAGTTTGGTATCGATGGTGCCCCCTTTGGTCATGCTCCAGATAGAATACACCAACCTCCGTTTGTGGACTGGAACTCTAGACTATCCGATGGACACCTATCAAGGCATCTATCTTGTTGGTTAGTAGGTCTGATACCCTGTCATGCCCCCTTTCTCTCCGACTGGTATCCCAAACTACCAAGGTAGTACTTGTAATGCCTGATGGATTCCCCACTCGCCTTGTTCCTTCCCTCCTTTTGGGCTGGTAGCCCGAACTACCCGGATGACCACTGTAACCGATCACTTTCCGGTCTGCAAGCACCGTGAGTCTTGTTCAGTGCTTTTCTTGACAAGTGTGATAATCAGTCATGTCCTTTAGGAGCTGATTGGTCGTCAACTTGTCATCCTGCACAACATGCATCTTTTAGTATTACATCATAATCTACTTGTGGCATTCATTCATCATGTACCATCATTCAGTAGTATATATTATTCATTAGCAGCTGCAGTCACCTCAGCATTAACACTAGTATACGGTGTCAGCATTTGTCCTTAATGATAGTTTCTGTGATTTCGGTTTCGTCTTTGGCGTTCTGGGTGGCAAGTCATGACTATCAATGCATTCTCCAGCTAAGTGGCTTGTTGCCAGTAGCAAATACTTTCTTGCGTCTTCAGGCAGGGTGTCATTGTCAACCCTGAGCATCGGTTTCATTTTTGTTCGTCCCTTGACCTCGCTCAGGGAGGGGCATCTGTAGACACCTTAATTTTGCAAGTTTGCAAGCATCCTCCTTTGGAATGGACTTTTTGTGGGTGGACTCTCAATTACTTTCCCCCAAGACCAACTTCAAACCCTAACCCTAGACTTAACCCTAAAATCCGAAACCCCAACCTAAAACCCTAACACTAGACCAAAACGCTAGACAAAGCCAAAACCCTAGACATAACCCTAACATCTAGAACCCCAACCTAAAACCCTAGACCTAAACCTTAGAATTAATTCAAAACCCTAAACTCAACCCAAAATCCTAAGGGTTACGTCTGGCGATTGCATGCGACTGTTCCGTCTCGGGAGCGCCTGCTCCGGGGGCCGCCGTCGTCCTACCTGCCTCCCCTGCGCCTCCTCCTATGCTCCCCGCTCCGGCTCCTTCTCCTGGGCGTGCACCCTCTGTTTTCTCTCTCCCATCTCTGGGGCTGGGTCGGCTCTCCGGAGCTAGATCTAGCTCCAGGCCCGGGGCGGCGGGATGTCTCATCCTGTCGACCTTCCGCAGGAATGCCCTACAGCTGATCCCCTGGCTTCCCCTTTGATCTTTACTAATCCTCGGGTGGCCTCTGAGAAACCCCGACTCTCTTTCGCAGCTACTACCCACTCAACGCACCAACCCCCCTCTTTCCCTGGTGTCCTAGTCAGGCAGCCGGTCCTTCTCGATGGGGATGAAGTCGTCCAGTTCTCGGTGGAGGAGGTGACGCTGATGGCCTCCCCTTTCTCCTGGACCCTCATTGGGAAGTTCTCCACTGGCCGCCCTTCTCTTATGGAGGTCCTTACTGC
>JAMKQA010070347.1:0-12113 GCA_024699735.1 Posidonia australis | reverse complement strand
TTTGACTTTGAAGCTTACAACTTAGATATCTAGTAATTATTGTTTTAAAACCATTGAATTTGTCATTTACAAGATCTATAAACAAAAATTTTTGAAATGACATGAATTTTTGTTTATATCTAATCTAAATGAAGTGCATCAAGATCTATTGAATGGATTTTGAATTTGAATCTGAATCCTTAATATGTGTTTTTTGGTGTTGTCCTTAAAATACTAAAAAGAAGACATGTCCTCATCTGAACTTTTCCCTATATATATATATATATATATATATATATATAACATGGACTTTAATGTCTATGCCTGCCACATAGGGTGCGTTTGGGATAACCATCAGACAACTTTTGAGTGTCTAGATTCTAGGTGTAGCTAGGATAAACAAAAACAACTCCAAACATGTCTTGCAACAGTTGCTTTTACTAAAAGTAAATGACTTCTAGAACAACAACCCACATTGTTTTGAGAAACAGAATGAAGGCAACTTCTGTCAAAAGTTAAATAAAATCTCATTAAAATATCAACAATAATCTATGGATAATTTGATATTTTAACACTAACACCAAATCAAGAATCCACGTGAAGATATTATTTTTCCAAACAAACTTCTACCATTTATTCCAAAAGTTAACTTCTATAATTGATGCTAAAAGTTAACTTTTGACATCTATGACAAAAACTGACTTCTACTATCAACAATCCTAAACGTACTCTTAGCCTATCATTCATATAAGGACCATATTATATACACATGATGATTATGGTTTGTTAAAAAGAAAATTAGGAAAAACCCCCAAAGTATAGACATTAAAGCTCAATTTTGAATATCGTGAAATTGTATTTGCTTTATTTAATCATCTTATTGTTATAATAGTTTATAGCATTTATTTAATTACTATTTATATGATGTTGGGAAGTGATTCTATTAATTTGAGTTACATGTAAGAAATGAATCATTTATTATATTTATTTTGAGAATAAGAAAATCTTTACCCATTAACTGCTACTACACACTTATTTTTGTGGTAAGATATGAATATAAGTAATGTTATTTTTAGTGGGAAATAAAGTGATATAGGTAAGGTTGTTGATTCATGGACAAAATAAGGATAAAGCCTTACCCTATCCATTGATAGCCTTATCCGTACCCATGTCGATATTCATACTTGTATCCATATCCGAGCATTATAGGTGTGAACCTCAGCTCAACACATAAATAACCAACTAAATGACAAGAATGGCCAGAAAAAGGACAACGATTCTGTACATTCATTTATTACTATTTCCCAAGCTTAATAATGATGTAGTTCAACCATATATAGTTCAACATCACTTTTTCTAAATAATTGGTGCTCTAGCATAGCAAAACAAAAAGTGTAAGTTGGTCATGTGTAGGCCTGTAGGCTACTAACAGTAAACAGACCTGATGTGCCCCTTCCCAGACGATGAACTGGAGTAGGATGTTGTTCTCCCCTAGCTGCACTCTTTGAATTCTGAGATGAGGAACTACATTTACTTGCTTGCCATTGGAGCTGTCTTAAGACAGTTCTCTGTTGGAAAAGCCCTCCAGGTAAAACTTGAAGTCCAGAAGGTTTGTTTAAAGCAACCTGACCGTAAAAAAAACTTTATAAAGCTATAACTGATGGTGGTAATTATGTTGATGATTTTAAAGTTGCATAATGTAAGGTCTAAGAAAATCATAATATTGATAAAAAAGCAATATCTAGGAAAATTTCTGTATAAATCATTTGTAAAATGTTGTTTCATATGATGGTCAACCTCATAAACAATGGGGAAATTACCAGAGAATATTGCATGTAAAAAGTTCTTGAAATGCAGATGCTTACCATATCATCATCTTCATCAAGAACTTCAAGAAAATAAGGTTCTGTATAAATTATTTGTAGAATGTTGTCTCACATGATGGTAAACCTCACAAACAATGGGGAAATTACCAGAGAAACATTGCATGTAATAAGTTCTAGAAATGCTTACCATATCATCATCTTCATAAAGAACTTCAAGAAAATAAGGAGCCCAAGGCTCATTCCAAGGTAGGCGGTTGTAGAGAACTTTGGAACCAATTCTGGTCAATGGAGGGGAGCATACATCAAATTTCCATCCCACATAAACAATTTTTGCTTACCATTATCATTTTTTCCAGGGACTATAGAATTTGCTATTGTTGTTTAATACAACAGCAACAAGGATGTCAGTGTAAAATTTAAAGTAAAACTATAAAACTTTCAAATATTAAAACAACAAGGATGTCACAGTAAAATTTAAGATAAAATGCAAATAACAAAGTAAGATCATACATGAACAATTTTTAAAACAAATGTAAAATCATCAATCATTTACAGATAAATAAAAACCACAATAATTTAACAAGTTTTTTAATGAACCAGATCTCACCTAGACCCACCACCACAATTGGATGATGAGCGAAGGCTCCAAATTGAGGCTTCACACATTAATGTACCTACTAGTTATTTTCCACATTCATAACAAGGTTTTAAACATCGGTTTCGTATCGGACTTCGGTCCAACAAAAATAAGAAACATGTCGGATATCCGTGGAAATATCTGTGGAAAGACGGTAAATTTACGGAAGTTCACATAATTGATCAAAAAACTTCAAATTTTACTTTGAAACTCTAGAATAAATTAAGATAAATAATAATCTACATTTAAGACTACTCAGATTAACTTCCTAAACATGTATCATATTGAAATACGTTATATAGACTTAATATAAATATTCTGAAGCATAAATAATACATAAAAATGCTTAATAAATGTTTAAAAATAAAAGTACTCATAAACATTATCTTATATATGCTTAATACTTGAAAGAATGTCTTGATTCATCAATATTATCTTATTGTTCAGTTATGTTGTGGTCACGATGAATTTACTGTCGAATTTAAGACTCCCTACACAATACATAGTTGTTCCAAGACATATGAATATAATATAATGATGATGATCTGAAATTGATAGTCGAATTAGGAACCCCATTGGTGGATACTGTGGAATAAATATTTGTTGAATCTGTTGAAGGAAGTAATCTTAACTTGAAGGACCTTGATGAGATTGTTGCTCAAATTCTGTTTGTGGTGGTGTATAGTTGAAGATAGAGCTCATATCTCATTTACTTTGATAGTTTGGAACATAGAAGGATGAAGTTCTCGTCCATCCACTTTCAGAGATATAATATGATTGTCCATAAGAACGATCTCCAAAAGAACTGTAGTCATTGGGTCTGTAGAATCATGGACATTCAAAGAGTCAGGTGACTCTAATAAACTTCTCCTAATATTACTGCTCCAAGAATCTGATTCTTTTGCTTTGTCTTCACGAAGTTTTCTTTTATAATGATACGATAAAGAATTAGGTCTTGATGATTGTCGGACCCTATGATGCTCATCTTGCATGGCATGTGTGAATCCATCTTCTCCTGTAAATAGACTAAGTGATCTTGAACTTTCTCTTCATAAGTCTTCAGTTGAATTGCATATCCATTGTCACCACTTTCATCATCGTTTGATAATTGTGAGGTATCATCTCTATCACTCTCATCATCTAAACCTGGAGTTCCACTACGAGAATGTTCTGATAAACTGATGTATTCTTCAACAACAATGTCTATTTCAACAGCAATTCTTGAGCTTAGTTTATCTTATTCTTCATGTAGTAATGGTTGTCCATTTTCTTGCAACCACTCAAGTATAGGATCCTCATTTTCAATCTCATTGTATATATATGCTAAATCAATTGGGTCGAATTGATCCTTATTTTCTCATTCTATAGTATGTTTTATTCTTAACATCATGTTATAATATACAAACATAAGATCATTTAATCTTTGAGTTTTCAATCTATTTTTTCTTTTTGTATAGATAAGATTAAATATGTTCTAATTTCTTTCGCATCCTGAAGCTGAAACAGTTTGAGATAAAATCTTTAATATAATTTTTCTCAAATTTGAAACATCTGTTCCATTCAACATCCACCATTCACTAGAAATATGATATTAGATTATTAGTGTAGTACCTATATTATGATGTAATGTTATGAAATAAAATAAATAATTTTCAAATCCTT
The DNA here is from genome assembly GCA_024699735.1 of Posidonia australis. NCBI lineage: Eukaryota > Viridiplantae > Streptophyta > Magnoliopsida > Alismatales > Posidoniaceae > Posidonia > Posidonia australis. Next base: position 8,009 of record JAMKQA010070347.1, on the reverse strand, counting down.
AATTGGAATCATTGAAATATGACCACGAATTGCTTAAGGCTCTCTAAATCTAAACATTTGGTTTTTAAAGTATTTAATTTCATTCAAGGATTGTATTTGAATGTCTGCATTTGACTTTAATTTCTTTATCACCATTCTCGTAAAAGATAGTAAATGAGTACAATTCTTAAGTTTATGATCGTATTGAAACTGCAGGTTTAGATAGTATACTACATTGACAAAAAAAAGTCATTAAGAAACCAATTATAATGTAAATATAATTACGATAAAGATGAATCTATATATTAAATTATTTACGAGTTTCATGCAAAAGGTGAAGAAGTTTCATGTTGGACTATCTTTCTTCGACAATCTTTAAGTATACTTTTGATGATTTATATGTTGTATCTTTCATAACATCTTTCATCAACTTCATTACCTCATATAAGAAACCTATTACAGGTTTCTTATCACTATACGCCAAGCGAAGGACCTTTGAAACCAACTTTATTATGTTTACTATCTTTCGAACATTCTCCCCAAAAGACTGGTTATTTATTATAAAATTTATTCTCCTATCAATTGGAGTATCACTCTCGTGATATTTATACTAGACTTGTGAATTAAACAAGTACTTTAATCCACTTCTTTTATCAATCATTGATTAGAGAACAATATAATTTATTGTCAATCGAATAACTCCAAGTCGAATCAAGTCACCACCATAACATACAGGTGACCTCATAAATGCCAATAGGTAGGAGTGATTGTAAATAAAGTTTGTTATAACCTTTGCTTCTCTAACAATCTTCTCCACTAACTTTGTTCTACTACAGTCCTTAAATATCAAATCAATACAATAAGCAACACATGGTGTCTAATGGATAGTATGTTTGAACATGATTTTTTCACTGGCGTTTTTGAAATTACTACCATTATCAGTGACAATCTGAACCATATTTGACAGTCCCACTTACTTAATGACTTCCATTATTTGCTTATAAAGGTATCTATGATTTCTAATAATATCAGAAGCATCAATAGACTTTAAAAAAATTGTACGACCATCATAGTATATCATGAAGTTGATAATCTATTTTCTAGTAGTACTTGTGCAACCATACATAATAGTGATCGCATAGTTTGACTATTGTCGTTTCAAACTGTCGATGTAGCTTTCTAATTCCTCCTTTTCTGATTTAAGATACTTATTCATTATATCATAATCAGTAGGTGTTATTACTCCTGTACCTTCTCTGACTGCTACATCAAACATATATTGTAGATACGGTCCTTTTGTAATATTCGCCGGAATAACATTAAAAAAATATATTTAACCACAACTTCACCAATTTTCTCTCTGGTATTTCCAAGTATGTCTTTGATAGTCTTCTACTTCGACTTTTCAGTTCTATACATTGTTGAATCTGGATTGTCATACCTTTAACTGTATGTTCTAAACATTCCTGTAATGTCTTTACCATTATCTTTATGTGCACTACCATTGCCACTTCCACTTCCTCTGACACTCCTAGAGCCATGAAATCTCTGAATTTGCTCTCTATGCCATTCTTCATTTCTTGACTCTATTATAACTCTCCTATACATGTCTCTCTCATCTTAAGTTTGACAATCTGGAAGATACACTATATCATCATCTGAATCTGGTACAACAATAAACTCGTGCTTTCCTTTATCAAACAGAATCTTCTTAAATCTTTCATCCCTTTTCAGCTTATCATTTTTCTTAGATTTTGTGTCCTTTAGTAACTCTTTCGTCTAACCATGAATAATAGTTGAGTATGACTTATACCTACTGACATTGTTGTGTCTATCAACAAAGTGTTGCTTCAATCATGTAATATTCCCACTGATCATTCTCTTTCTACAGTACTTGCGTTATATTTTCTGTCTGCCATTGTTGATAGCATGTCTATGCAACCATCCAGAATTATCAGATCTAGCAATTCTCTCATTATTGCCACTTTCGTTACTTTGAAATTTATCTCGATATTATGAAGACTGAAAACAAAAAATTAAATGAGTTTAATTATATTAAACAAATACTCATGCATTTAAAATATGTTTCTTTATTTTTTAAATTTTCAAGGATTTTTATAATTTTTTCATATATTTTATTTAATAATTTATACATTTAATATTATTTTTGATTTTCTGCAAAATTTCAAAAATATCTTCGTTTTTTCAACTTCTTATTATTTTCCTCATATCTTAACTTATTTTTGAAATATCTGAATGTTTTTCAAAATTTTCCTTATTTTTTAATTATTTACAAAATATTTTAAACTTCTAATTTTTTTTAAAGTTATAAATATTTTACTAATTTTTTATTTATTGATTTTTAATGATTTTATAGAATTTTTATGTTAGATTTTACCTTTATTAGGTTAGATCTATCATTTTTAGGTTAGATCAATCATGTTATTAACATTAAAATGCAAAAAACAATATGAAAAATAAAAAACAACATAAAAGCATAAAAATAAACATCATCAAACGTAAGATGTTATGTAAATCTACTTATATCAACACAAAAAGGCATATGAGTCATGGAAGACAAACCGCACAACACAAGCAAACCCCTTCAGAGGCACCAACGGCGGAGGCAGGAGAAGGAAGTGACGAAAGGTGCAGAGGCTCGAAAAGTTGAGGAAGGTGAAGGAATGGAGACAGAGGTGGTCGCACTCGCACAGCGGCACGACAGGGAACAGGCGAACGTCGTAGAGGCACAGAGGGCACGAACGGCAGAGAAAATGGAGGAACAGAGGCAAATGTGGCCGCACTCGCACAGCCACACGGGAGCGAATGGGTGGAGGGCATGGGAGATAGGGAGAGTGGGAGAAAAAACTTGAAGATGACTAATCTCAGCCATTTCGTCTATATCGGTAGCAACAGGTAAGAGTGTTGATTGATATGTGTTTTTACAGTGTTGAAAATTCCACCTTTTCGCTTGTCACGCCATCGACACACCCACCAACATACAGTAAACGAAGAAATTTCTCCGCCTTTTCGCTTGTCACACCATCGACACACCCACCAACATACAGTAAACGAAGAAATTCCTCCGCCTTTTCGCTTATCACGCCATCGATGCACCCACCAACATACAGTAAACGAAGAAATTCCTCCAAATGTCGTTTCCCTTATTTGTAAATTCGATATGTGTCGATGAAATTTCATCGACACGTTTCGATTTTAAGAATCATGATTCATATGCATATCTCTCTCTCTCTCTCTCTCTCTCAAAGTATTTATCTAATTAAGCTTACAACCCCCTCAAAATCATTATATGGATGAGACTGTTGCCATCTCTTCTTTTTTTCTGTTCCTCTAGGAGTTAGTGGATTAAGGTCGACAATAACTCCCTAAAATCATTAAACAGACGAGATTGTTGCCATCTCTTATTTTGTTTATATTCTTCTCAGGGAGTTAAGGGATTAAGATCAGCAATGATTGTCGACCTGTTCGTACCTCCAACTCCAACAATGTCATGGGGGTTTAGTGATGGAGAATGGGAGTAGTGCTGGTTTAATGGCAGCGATGATTGTAAAGTCTATGTTTGCGGGTGGTGGTGGTGGATTATTTAGTTTTTGGGTTCGATTAGGCTAGTAGATGCTCCCATGTTTTAGGAAGCATTCTTCTCCAATGATGGTGGTGCAGTTTTTCTTCTTTGACAACAATATAATCGGTTGGAGTTTATTTCTCTCAATTTTGGAAGTTGGTTATCTATTAGTCTAAAAAATATCACTTTTATTGTCCTATGTTCTAGTTTCAGTGGACATCATTTTTCGCCTTACCTAAAATGGTCAGACATGTTTTTCCAATGAGGCCTTGCTGGAAGGAGTGACTATAGCCAGGAAAGGTGATGGAGATCACCATTCGTCACGTACCTACGTGAAACATCGATTTCTCTTTCATTAGAGAGATAGAGATTTTATGTCATCTTAGGTTTTATTTATTGTAGGATATTATTTTATTTATTATTTTGAGATACTTTAGGAATATTATATCTTAAAATGTTATATCATGAGATATTTTAAAAATATTATATCTTGAGATACTTTAAGGATATTTTATCTTTTCATTTGTTATGTGTTTCTCCTATTTAAGGAGAGAAATTGCATGTTTATTAACAATTATTAAGGATATTATTTCCTAGTTGTTGAAATTTAGTATTGTTTGTGATTGGAATTGGAGTTCCAATTACGTGAAAATTGAATTGTAGTTCGTCTTCTGTTAGAATAGTTGGAAATGTATTTTATGGTTAAACGGGTTATTGGATATCCGTATATCCAAGGGGTGTCTAATACCTATATATATGTAATCCTCACTAATCAATAGAGATTATCTTTATTTTCTCTCATAACATGGTACCAGAGCACAAGTTGTAACCACCCACCAAACCCTAGCCGCCTGCCACCGTCGGCCGCCGTCGACTGCCTGCCTAGCCACCACCGCTGCCCTCCGGCCTCCTCTCAGTCCGGTGACCCCCCCTCCCGCCTGCGTGCCTCGAGGCAGTTCCCACCGCCGGTAGGCCCATCCACGACCTGCAGTGCCCTGTCGGTCGTCCAACCGGCGGCTGTACGGCGTCACCGGCGCATGATACGCCGCCAGTGATGCCTCGTTGCTCCTCCTGTCTAATTGTTAAGGCAATCCAGCCCCTCCATGCCATGTTTTAGGCCCCTTTTCCGTCTCCAGTTGATGTTGTGTGTGGATACCTCACATCCACACACCGTGGTGAGCAATTGGTCCATTTTTTCGTAGTTTTGAGACCATCTATTTGTGATTCACTACTGAAAATCAGTGATGATATCATCTCGTGATTCGTTTGTTAAAAACATGAGTGGTACCTCTGAGAAACTCTCTGACCCTAACTATCATCTGTGGTCCCAGAGTTTCGAGACATTTGTTTTGGCACACAGAAAATTGAAGCACCTTATAAATCCTCCTCCGGATGTCAAATCTAAGATTTATGAAGATTGGTTGGCCGATGATGTGGTGGTTATTACTTGGATGGCTAATAGCATGGAGCCTTCTGTTGCACGTGGTGTCATATCATTGCGGTCAGCAAAAAAAAATTTGAGATACCCTCCGACTCACCTATGGGCATGAAAAGAATATTTCCAGAGTTTGTGAGATTTGTGAGCAGCTTCTCACTCTACGGCAGGGGGTCAGATCTGTCCAGGATCTCTTCACTGTTCTTCGGGCCTTACTGGAGGAGTTGGATGTTCATCAGCCTCTGACAGTTGATATCATCCACTTGCGTCAGTACCGTGAAGAATTAGCGATTGCTATGTTTCTCTCTGTCTTGAATCCCGATCTCAGTTCACAAATTCGAGGAAAGGTACTAGCTGCTGATGTACCAGATCTTCATACCACGTTCAGCAAGGTTATACGGGTGTCTACCGCTACTTCTCATATAGTGTCAGAGCCTTTTGCCATGGCGGCCACCGGTGGACATGGACGTGGTGATGCTCGAGGAGGACGTGGACGTGGCGATACCGGTGGATGGCCACGTTGTACACACTGTGGACAGTTGGGTCACCGAGTTGAGCGATGCTGGGATATTATTGCTCGTCCTCAAACGACTAATGTTACTACAGAGGCCCCCATATCTGCTGCTACCACTGAGCCACTAACATTCACTGTATCACAAGCTGATTACGAGCGACTTCAGCAGCTAAAGGTCACTGACTCCACTGCCACAGCCACACATGTCAGCACTTCAGGTACTAGTATCCTATTTGCCTCGAGAGACTCCTCCTAGATCATTGATTCCAGTGCCTTCTCCCACATGTCAGGTACTCGTAGTTTGTTTACATAATTGTCCCAGTTATCTGATATTCGGACCGTTGCGATTGCTGATGGCCGAACTTGCCCAGTTTCTGGTGAATGTGTGGTTCACGCCTCTTCATAGTTACCACTTGAGAATGTCCTTTTTGTGTCTGATTTTCCTGTAAATTTATTGTCCATTAGTGCTATTACAAAACAGTTAAAATGTTGTGTGACCTTTTTTCCCTTTTCACTGTACCTTTCAGGATTTGCAGACGGAGAGGAGGATTGGTATGGACCGTGATCGAGGAAATGGAGTGTATCTGCTAGTTCGTGATGAGATTCCTCAAGGCTTGGCTTCTGTAGCATCTACTGTTGAGTTCTCTTCCTTGTAGCACAATAGACTGAGACATCCATCTCATCAGAAACTCCAGCAGGCCTTACCGTGGCAGTCCGTGTCTCATTTTGATTGTGCGTCGTGTCAGTTAGGTGAGCACAGCATTCGAGTTGGTTCATTGTGATGTGTGGGGTCCATCTAGAGTCCAGTCTGTGTCGGGTCATAGGTATTACGATGTTTTTGTTGATAATTTTTCTCAAGTATCCTGGGTATATTTGTTAAAAGATCGAAGTCATATTCATGATGTACTCAGAAATTTTCTTAATGAAATAAAGAATCATTTCCATGTGACTCTCAAGTTTTTGAGAACTGACAATGCACTTGAGTTCATGCATTCTAACATCTCTTCTATGTGTGCGTCACTGGGTATCATCCATCAGACATCTGTCCTCATACCTCACAGCAAAATGATGTTGCACAACGTAAGCATAGGCACATTCTAGATGTTACTCGTACACTTATAATGCATATGCAGGTTCCAAAACATCTTTGGGCTGATGTTATACTTATAGCCACCTATCTTATCAACAGGATGCCTGCTACCCCACTTGGTGGGAAGGTTCCACTTCGTCTTCTGCAACCAGAATCCACCTTATTTAGTCTGACACCAAGGGTGTTTGGGTGTGTGGCCTTTGTTCAGGACCTTTCCTCTGGGTTGGACAAGCTGTCTCCATGTACAATAAAGTATGTTTTTGTCGATTATTCACGAACTCAAAGGGATTATCGATGTTTTCATCCTCCCATTCGTCGGTATTACGTTTCTGCAGACGTTACTTTCTTTGAGTCTGAGCCATATTATAGTGTTCCTCCACCATCTAGTGTGTCTGTCCCTGTTTCCTCGATTGTCGAGTTGCAACATGTTGATTCTCAGTCTACACCACCTGTTCCACCACCAACTTCTTCGTCCTTGCAGGTGTATCGCCGATGACAGCATCCTCCAGGACCTCCTCACGACAAACCATGCTCCTCTGCAGATGCAAATCCACCCACCAGTTCCTCAGACATGCCTATAGCCCTTCGGAAAGGAACTCCTTCATGTACAGTTCATCCTATTTCTCATTTTGTATCTTATGATACTCTACACCCTCGTTTCAGTAGTTTTGCCTTGTCCCTTCTTTCCCAGACCATTCCCAAGCATTACTAGGAGGCACTTTCTCTCCTACATTGGAAGGCTGCTATGGATGAGGAGATTGCGACACTTACTAGTCGTGGCACATGGGTGTTAGTAGTCCGCACTACTGAGGCTACAGTAGTCATCTGCAAGTGGGTCTATACTATCAAATACAAAGTAGATGGCAGCATTGACAGATACAAGGCTAGACTGGTTGCTCGGGGTTTTACTCAGACATATGGCATTGATTATAAGGAAACTTTTTCACCGATTGCTCGTCTCAATTCTATCTGAGTGTTGTAGTCTCTTGCATTGAATAATTCCCGTGATATGTGCCAACTTGATGTCAAGAATGTCTTCCTCTATGGAGATCTGACTGAGACAGTCTTAATGGAGTGGCCTCTGGGGTACGTTGCTTAGGGAGAGGATTGTGTGTGCAGATTACGGAAGACTATCTATGAGCTAAAGCAAAGTCCCAGAGTGTGGTTCGAGAAGTTTAACCAGGTGGTACTTGATGGTGGTTTTCAGCGGTGTGCAGTGGACTGCCCTTACCATCAAAAGCAGGCGGGCTCAACCGGCGGAACTGCTTAAGCCACGGGTCTGTCTTAGTCCCCTCAGCACTGGCCCTCCTAAAAGACTGGGCAAAACCCTGCATCATCTGGTTCAGCTCCTGCCGGAAACCTCCCCAACCACTGTCCTACTCCTCATCGGGACTGGTTGAGGGAGTCC
>JAMKQA010070345.1:0-11262 GCA_024699735.1 Posidonia australis | reverse complement strand
CCAACAAAAAACCACTAGTAGTTTCATCTCAAAAAAAATGGTTTTAATACTAGCCATTAGATTAACAACCAACCACAATGATGCATCTTCCCTCAAAATAGCTAATTTGAGGGAGGATGCAACTGAACCGGGTCCTATATATATATATATATATATATATATTAATTTTTTGTTTTTTTTAAAATTTAATACGACTTCAGAGAATTAAAAAAAATGTTGAATAGAAACACAATCATAAGTTCCCAGCAACGACGTCAAAAACTTCTTCATCGTAAAATCGAAAAAACTTTAAATCCATAAGTGCACAATGTCAACACGTAGCAAGGACAAATAGAAGTCGAGCCATAGAAACTTTGTCTCGTTTCTTAGAATGTTGACGTAAATACTGAATTAAAGAAGAACGTAAATCGGTAAAGAGAGTTGTTTATGATCCTATGATAAAGACTACGAATTTGAATAAAACAAGCAACCTTACTAATTACTAAGAGCCAAGTACAATGGGAAGAGAGGGTAAAGAAGTAGAGAAGGAAGAGAAATTGATTATATTAATGAAAATAAGATAAAAATCAGAAGAAGAAAGCTATACAAAATTACTCTAAGTTATAAAAGCAATAATACAACTAAATCTAAACTAATAATAAAAGACAATAACTAAGTTAAAGAAGAAAGTAGAAGAGATGGAGAAGAACAAGAGATCTTTAGAGAAAAAACTTCATTATCATTGTTTGAATTTTAAAATTATAAAACTTACGTGAAAGTAAAAACAAGAAGTAAACATATATCTTAAGTTGCACAAGTGAGTCTCCCCCCTATATTGAGAGAAGGATTCTTTAAATAGACAAAGGGATAGCTAGGGGTTGTAGTTAGTTGACCTTGTACTGGGTTCATTCCTTTCTTTAACTATCAATGTTGCCTAGAGAATAGTAGTTGTAGTTGCTTTGTTTGGTATTGATTTGTTTACTTAACTTGTTTAGGACAACAAAAGAGGATATAGTTGCTGAATTTAGCTGATCAATATTGATTAATATCTTACTTGATTTAGATAGCTATAACTTTGATGGTGTGAATAGGATATTTTGATATCTTATTTGATTTGAACGACAACAACTTTGATGATGTGAACATGATCATTTGCTTCTTTTGACTTTCCTTCCTATGTTGTGTGAGGTAGCCCAGGAGAGTGTGTAATGATCAACTAGGGTTGCACACCTCTTTTCTTCTTTTCACTTTTCTTTTGTCTCATCTCCTCATCATTATTCTCAACCATTGATCTTCAAGTTAAATCTCAGTCCCTAATTTCATGAGGTCTTTGATTAATCCTCTAGAAGTCACAAATTACATCAAATTGTCGATTTTGCTTTGACTAAATGCTTTTAATTAATTCCTGAAATGATTAGTCCAGAAGCACATATATTTATACAAATAGATTTGATAATTAGGTTTACAAAATACATAATTATGCATTCATCATTTTATAATGCATATAATAAATAATTCACTTTTTACATATAACTCAAATTAGTAGATATTACTTGCAAACACTTTATAACTAATAATTAAATAAATGTTATGAACTAATATAACAATAAAATGTTTAAAAAAAACACAATATCATGATGGTCATATATTTATTAAGAAACATTGATCTATTACAAATTTAATTCTCAAACATAAACTTAATAAGAAATTAAAAGTTTTGACAGTTAAAAGGTGGGATAAAATTGGAACTTAAGCTTTGATGTCTATGTTTTGTGTTTCTTTTCTAATTTTCTTTTTAATAAATTATAATTATCATGTGTATATAATATAGACCTTATATGGATAATGGACTAAGTGACAAATCATAGGCAATATAGTCCACGTGACATAAAATATACATAAAAAACGTTATAATTTAAACGGGTAAAGTGGATAAGGTAAAGGATTATCCATACTTTACCAACTAAAATACGTGGTTAATTTTTTTTATCCTTGCCTTATTCATTAAATAATTGGATAAATTTTTCTTACCCATGTCCACTTAAATAAGGTGGATAATGGATAGGGTAGTGGGTGAATGATTATCCTTAACAATCCCAGGTCTTAGGCTACAATTTAGCCAATCAATTGTTAAAAAAAACATTGGGTCAGATAAAATCCAAAAGCTTTTATTATACATTTATTCACCTGAATAAATGTTTTACTTCCTAATAAAATAACAACGATGCACCCTTTTTCCTTTTTTTCTTGAAATGGTAGTTCAATTGTTGACATTAGCGTTTGAGCCTGTCATAGAATCTTGCTAACTCAATTACTTGTGTGGTTTAAAATTTACCATTTTTTTTTTTTTTTTTGAAAAGTGGGATGAAAATGGTTTTTTTTTATTTTTATTACAGTTGCAAAGTGGCATTGCTACAAGAACTTGAAGCAGAAGCAGTGCTTTCATTTTGGATGTATGAGATAAAGGCATGTTCAATATAAAATAGAAAAATATCCTACCTTGCATTTTGTTGGCATTCTCAGGCCACCAGTGCTCACTAGCTGGACCAAGCTCTTTTCTGTCCAGAGACCACAATAGCCAAGCAACAAGGAGGCCAACTATACTAGTGCACGATGCAATGCCTCAACATACAAGCATGCAGCCATCTCACCTTATATTCCTTCTAGGTTAGAATGGAGGGACATGTAGACCAAGGTTTTTCAATTCCGGTTCTCGGCCCAGCACGTTCAGGCTGGACTCGAACACCCAACAGGACCCAGGTAGGAGCTCGACCCGAGTCTAACCTAGTTTTGGTAGTGCTTTGTTCAAGTGCGGCCCAATTCAAGCCCAAGTCATCAAGAATAATCTATCATTTATGTTTAATTTTTCTTGTTTAGTTGTTTTAGGCCCTAAGGGACAAACGTTTTGCATAAGATTTGAAATTGCCTAATTTTTGTCATTTTCATATCTAATTATGAGTTTTTGTTTCTTGGATGAATGATTAGATCTATGTGTGGAATGAGACAAGATTAATTGTATAGTTATGGTTAATAATTATAAATCTATGTGGATTTGCTTTGGTTGATTATCATTGTTGGTGAAGAATGTGAATGTCTTATTCTTACAGAAGTGTAGAACAATACGAAAAATGAGCTTACAAATAGACAACCGAAGTTTGGACAAAATCCACTGTCCTATAATTTAGGCATCCGATGTTAAATCATGATGTGTATTTTTTGAATTGATAAAAACAAGCATCTTTAATTAAATTTGGATGGCAATTAAATTTCGACACTTAGAGATATAGTAGAGTTTTTTTATTATTTATTTCATTTTTTTAAAAAAATTTCCAAATTTATTTAGGATCGACCCAATATGGACCTGATTCAACCTGACTTGAGCAAACCTAGTGCCAAGGATTGCAAACTCGTGCTTGCTCTGACACAACTCTTTCCATCATCGTGCCAAGTCGACTTGGAGAACATGGTCTGTTTGGTCATCATAGTAGGTCGACCTAGCTTAAGAAGATCACAAGCTCAACTAATAGAGGGTCGGTCCATCTCGATTTGATTTCTAGGTCTATGTCTAAGTTTTGTGAGTTAATTGTGAGTGTATGTTGTGTAGCAGCACCAAATGAAAATTGAAAATTGTTGTGAGGAGTCTTGTTGTAATTTTTATTGTGAAACCCTTAAACTTTATAGTTTGGTCTCTTCAGTTGTATCAAGAATAGTTAAGCCTAGTAATCTTCCATTGTCATTTCCGACAAGATTAAACTAGTGATCAAGTAATTTATGATACATTTGTCAAGTTAAATGGAAAGAATTTTGAATTTGTCTCTTTTAGAATGTTTTTTTTTTTTTTGAAAACGGTAATCTGTTTTTTCTTATTTAATATATTTCTAAATCATCCACATAGAAGTCCAGGTTTAGTAGCGGTATTACAGAATAGCAGCTCCACAGGAAGGAGCAGAAAGTCAAAGTATTAAGGCTCAAAAATATTACAGCCCCAAAGAAGTATCAGAATAAAAAGATAAGACAAAACGACCAAAGAGAATTTGGCCAATCATAGGACGTTGTCGTCCAGAAGAGCAGAGGTGCCCACATTTTCATTCTCCACCTGTAGCTAAGAGTTTTCAGCCAAGGAATCAATTTCCATGCCTCTGGTTTGCTGGAATGAAGAAAGGGATTGCAGGATCTCGTTTTTTTCAAAGCCTGCATCCAAACACTCAACCCAGGAGATAGTCAAAGAAATAATATAAGATACCTGCACCAAGTTTATAAGTATAGTCCAATGAGACTGTACACTAGTGCCCAATCAACATGGTTATACATCAATTATTGATCCTTCGATTCTTCATGAATGGTTGATATGAATTTTTTTTGTCTTTTTCTTACACACATTACAACTATAAAACAACAATCTAATGGTGGTTGATCCTTAATACATAACTTATTAACTGTGTATTAGTGTACAACTCTATTTTTTTTGTACAATTTCATTTTAGTGTTATAGATATACGATCCTTCTCTTATAAGAGAAATGAATGGATACTCTTTTTCAAAATCGATATACTTCCAATTTCTCATCTTAGCCAAAAGTTATCATAAATGACAGTCATAAGTACACATGCATAAATTAAGCAAACCTACACACACATATATATAAGAACGGCTTCTCTTACATCCTACCTCATTTGTTAACATGAGGTTATAACTATTAGATCAAATTTCTGTGATAAATAATAAAACTACTATTTTTTCAATAGTGGTTTTTAGATCTTCAATTCTTCTTCTTCTTTTTTCTATGATTTTTTTAGCAACTTCTTGTAGTTAATATCCCTTAAATTATGAGAGTTTCATATTTAATAAGGAAAAGAGAGTTTCATATCTTGTCAATAGTTATTATTCTTCTTCTTTTGACATTTATTTAATTCACTTCCTAATAAAGTAGATTCCAAAAGTCATGGGATTGATATTATTAATTTTCCATTTCAGAAAGAGAGTATCTCATCAAACATTATTCTCCTCTCATTTCCTATTAAAATGGACCCTATACACAATTGTTTTTGATAGTTACTAATTTTGTGCATTTCAAATAATATGATTTGGCATCCGTTATTTCTACTTTCAGTGAGATACACACTATAATGGCTTATCTATCTTCTTCCTTCCATTTTTGTTTCCTATGCACCCCACCAATACAACACAACAACTTTCTTCTTACATCCATTATTTCCTAATTTACTTTGTTTTTGTTTAGTGTTAGTTGAAAGTCATACATGTTAATACTCTAAGATATTTTCCAGTAAATTAGTTTTTGTGTGTATTTTAGTATTGATATAACTTCAGTTTTTGTTACTATTCCATGAAATTAGTTTTAGTGTTTGGTTTTCAATTATCATGATTTGAACAAATTAAATTTAGTGTTATCATTTTTTAGTTTTACGCTACTACAATTTTTTTTTTGTAGTCTTTTTTTGTTTAGTTTCAGTGTTATGTTTTTGTATTTTTTTTTAATTCTTTAGGGTTACATTGTACACAAAATTATCTAGTTTTTACCACACACGAAGCGAAAAATAGATCAAAACAATAGTATACCAAAATGATGTATATTTCTTCAATTCTTCTAATATTGATATAAAAATAGTAATAATAGTGTCCAACAGTATTACTAATTTCTAAACAATAAAACTAATGTTTATTTCTTCTAACATTAATGCAAAAATAGTAATAATAATTTATAAATAGTAATAGTAATAGTAATATATGTTTTTTGTGAAGTTTTAATATTAATGTCTAATATTATTATTGGAATTTAGCCATTGAAACCACCAATGAATGGTTGGACGCGATATGATGTTGGCTTGGGCTTGCCTTGCGGATTGCTATTCCAGTAGGAGAACCAGACAAACTCTTGGAAGTAATGTGATCTCGTCATTATGGATGGATTTACTTCCAAACAGAAGGAGAAGAGGAGATAAGAATGAAGAGAGAATAGATTTAAGGATTTTTGGGTTTCTATCTTGGAAGTTGGGGAATAAAGGCATGTGAGAGAGATAGAATGGGGGAGAGGGGGGGACAGGTGAAATCGTTACTTTTCCTATTTGTTTTTATTTTAAGATTTCAAATTAAATTTGGGTTGTTTTAGTGTTATTTGTTTCCTAGTCTCATTTAATCTTGATGATACAAGATTAGAGAGGTGAAAGAGTGGGTTTGGCATTTTTTTTTGGGAATGTGGGTGTGCTTAAGTTTATTTAATGAGCAGTTATAAATATAGGGACTGAAGTTATTACGTGGTGGTTACTATTTTTATTTTGAATTTTGAATAACGGGGATATAGTGGTTTTGTGTTTCTGATTTTGGTGTTTTTGATGATCATCTTGATTGTAAAATGGATGGTTATGACAAAGCCTCAACCTAAGTTAAAATGTGGTAGCATGCAAGCGATATACTTCCTATATACATAGGCAAGAGATTAGTTGCGTCCTCCGGGAAGATGCTTGATGGTAGTTGGATTGAAATTTAATAGTAAATAAAAAAAACTACCATTTTGAGATGAGTGGTTTTGTATTTTCTTTTTTAATTAATTAAATTAATAATTATTATATTTTTAATTGAATAGTTTCCTTTTATAGTGGTGAGTAGTTATTGTGATTGGAAAGTTAATGGATTACACGTGTACTTATTTGTGTCATGGATTTAATTGTATCATAATTAACGAAATTTAATTAACATTGTTATTTGGAAGGTTATAATTTGAATTTATAAGTGGTGGTTACGTAGATTTGTAATGCCACAAAATTGCCATGGTTTTGAAAATTAAAATCTTGATTTGTAGTTTTCTTACTATAGATTGAATGAATTAGATTGAAAATATTTATCATACACTGTTATATGTTTTTATGATCAGTAACATGATTTTGGATATACAGTTTTGTGTTACAATTTTCAAAAACAGTATGTATGACCAAGCCGGTGGAACCCTACATGATTCCTCGGTGCGTGGAAATACACGAAGAATCTGATATCATCATGACGAAAATGGTGAATCCGAGGAAGGAGATTTGACTCAGGAACACTAAAGAAAGATAAGGAAAAGGAGTTGCCACCTAGTCTTTTAATGGAAAGATGAGGAAAACCAAACACAAAGAAAACCCAGAGAAATCAATGCAAAGAAACACATATGTACTCCATGCCTAAGAGATGTAGTGTGCAAATCACTACGAGCCAGAGAAAGGGTAAGGATTCTTATTATGCATGGGGAAAGTGTTAGGCACCGCCATACGTCCGAAGAAATTGGTCTTCCAAGGTTAGCCGCTTGCTTATGATCTAGTGTGTATGCTTGTCTACTTCTAATGCACATGCCTAGGATGAATGCGGAAACATGGCAGATATCTAAGAAACAATGAATAAAAGAGAAATAATAAGGAAAATAATCCAAAGGACAATATAGGCATTGAAAATGTTGCTTTACTATATGATTTTCGACGATGAGGAAAATCATGTAAAAATCAAAAATATTCAAAAAGCATCACGCAAAACAGCGGAAACTAGGAAAATTCGAGAAAGTCAAATAAGGGAAAATAATCCTCATTCATGTCCATGTCGGTATTGTCAGGCCTGTTAATGTACGTCCTTGGGCGATAAATTCCCAACACAAATCATAAAATCATGGAAATCATGAAAATCAAAAAATATAGGAAAAATGATAAGATTTGCAAAGAAAGGGCATTTTTGACAAATCATGTCAAAAGATTATATGCCCTAGGATAGAATGGAGATTACTAAGGAATCTAGAGGGAATCCAGAAGTCAAAGAATAGTCAAATCAAGAAGCCAAGAATCAGTTATAACCGTCAGGATTCTGAGCCCCACGTCGACGATTTCCGCTAACTAATTCCGTTAACTGCAACTGCCTCTCGTAACTGCCAGCTCTTCTCGCCAGGATCGTTTGCCGACTTCCACCGTCGTCGAGAATCACGTGACCCGTCACCTGCTCTGCTGTTGAACTCTGAACAAATCTCGATTCTTCTGGCGTAAATTGTTTGAGTGCTGATTGGAGACGTTGGAGGAAGGAGGGAGGAAGACATCTAGCTAGCTGGATCAAAGATCAGCTCTGCGAACTCCTTGCCCAATTGACCTTGCCGGAGAAGGTGCTGGCTAGCCTCGATAGACAGTAGTGAGACCTGGAAGAATGACCTCAACATCTAGGAGGTAAGCTCGAATGATGAGAAAGCTTTTCTGATGATCCAACTGACAGGTGACGGCTTCAACTATCCCTCCCTCCAAGCTCATCGGTGGAAGTTTTGTATGTCTACAGAGCGGCATCGATAATCCTTGCTGAGGATCGGGGAGGAGCGGAGTAAGAATACCAAGTGTTGGAAGAGCCTGAGTAGTGGAGACGGGGCGAGATTACAGGCTCACATCAAGGGAAGCTAGACAGATTCCTCCGCCCCTCTCTCTCGTCTATGCGTGTGTCGATCGTACTCGTCTGAGGACGTTGAGTGCCATCTAGAATCTAGAAAGGCGGTAGAGGCATGGAGGAGGAACGAGCATGCAGAACATGCAAAAGGAAATGGCTAATACTCCTCCCTGGCCTGCACCTCCAGAATTGACGAGGAAAGTGAGGAAGTGAGCGTTGGAAACTGACTCCCGGTGACTCACACACCCAAACAATGCCAGAATGGAGACGAAGAAGAGTAGGTGACTTACCCGTGATGTGCCATGTGTCGTCGGAAGCTCCTCCAAGCTCGAGCGTCGTCGAGAGTGGCTGTGCTCACCATTGGAATGTTGTCACCGTAGTTGGATCCCAAAGGGGAATCTGGAGTTGTAGCTGAAGGCAGGTAGTTTCTCCAATGATCTCTCTAGTGTGTCGCAAAGGTCTGTAAATAGGTGACGGGATCGAGGGCTATGGATGTGTAACGACTGGAGGTGAGCAGCGGCATTGACGTCCAAGTGATTAAATTGGTAGATTCGACACTGAGTTAAGAGCATAAAGGTCCTTGGAGATGAAAGGAAAGTGGCTAGATCAAATCATAGCCATTGTTTGTAGAAAATTAAGTAATTAAGCAGCAAAAAAGACTTTTCCGTCCTTCAGTACTGAAACAGGACATTTTGCCAACTATATCCACCACTTGCTTCCGCCAGCCATACACGCCTGGAATCCACGCCACATATAACCGGTTGAAAGTTCCGCTTGGCCCAATAAAAATCAATTATATAGCCTTTGAGCTCATTGACCATTTACTAAGGGACAACCGGCAGTCAACGGTTAATTTGAACGTTATTGAGATGTTTCAAAGATCACATCCTCTCCCCTGAATCCGTTCAAACCTTCTTGTGAAATCTAGGGTGTCTACAGTATGAAATAGTTATAACATTGAAATTGTATCACTAAAATTAAACAGTTGTAACATTCTTAAACAAAATTTCTATCATAAAATAGTATTACTAAATTATAATAGTATTAAGAAGGTAAAATAATATTACAATTTTGAAACAGTATTAAGTAGGTGAAACCGTTTTACGTTTTTGAAACAATTTCGTGCTACGATTTAGAAACCAGTATTACAACGTTGTATAAGATAACTAAATTAGCAAAATTAGCAAAAAAAATTCAATAATGATTATATTTGATTATAAAACATTTCATTGATCACTAATTTAATATGACAAAAACAATAATGAAATTTTCAATTTCGTGTTACTAAACCGAATACAAGTGTGGTGATGAAATATTAGGAGTGTGGTGAACTGAACTGAAAACAATCAAAACTTGCAAATGAGTACAATTGGAAAATACGATCAAACAACTTTTACTCGTCTTGTCAACATCTAACTTCTCTTTCAGTCCAAAAATTCCCAACCCCAAAACCAATCGACCCTTGTAACCATACCGACGATAGCCTCGAAATATGGTTTGACGCGAAAGGCCAAAATACACGAGGGACGGTAAAGTCACGGCAAAAATAATAAAATAAAGATGCAAATGCAGGAGTCACCACCTAATCTATTAAAATGGAAGACGAGGAAAACCATATAAAACATGCAAATTATGCAATGGAAAAGCAGGTCATAAACCAGAAAAGATGGGTAAGGATCCCTGTTACGCACGAGGAAGGTATTAGGCACCCTCGTGTGCCCGATAAATCGGTCTTCTATTGGTTTCTCTTTTACTAATGAAATGTTGGCTTTTCAACCGTTACTGTACGCCTGAGGGCGATATGCCATACCATGCTAATGTGTGGTGTCTAAAAGATGGGTGCTTGATGTGTAGGGGTGTGTTCTAATGCTCAAAAATATCGCTCTTATATCGGGTCAAGGGATGCAAATTATGTAATGGAAAAGTAGGTCATAAACCAGAAAAGATGGGTAAGGATCCCTATTATGCACGAGGAAGGTATTAGGCACCCTCGTGCGTTCGATAAATCGGTCTTCTATTGGTTTCTCTTTTGCTTATGAAATGTCGACTTTTCAACATTTATTGTACGCCCGAGGGCGATATGCCCTACCATGCTAATGTGTGGTGTCTAAAAGATGGGTGCATGATGTGTAGGGGTGTGTCCCAATGCTCAGAAATATCGCTCTTATATCGGGTCAAGGGTCGATGCAAAGATATTGCATAAATAAGATCAAGGATCTAGTATTTTGAGCGATTTATCATCCTTGCTTTGCCATATGCCAAATGCAAACTAACATGCATGGAAATGGTTGAAAACAGAGACATGCCTTCCTGAAGAAAATCAGGAAAAAACCAAAAGCAAATCGAAGTAAGAATCATGCTAGAACGCTATGCAAAACCTGCTGTGTGCTATTGAAAACAGGCTGCTGCGCTTCTTAGGTGCGGCAGACTGGTGCGTCAGTCTGGTGCACCACCTAGGTGCTTCTTTGTGGGCCAGAAAGATGTGCAGAAAGAAAACAGAAATCCATGCTATGCCAAACCATATGAGAATGCATTCCAGAAAGTCAAGTCATGTAAAATCCTTCGCAAAACTTGAAAAACATGCCTTAAAATGAAAGAAATGCAAATGCAATAAAATCCTAATTCATATGGATTTGTTTGGACCAAGTAGAACTTTAAGCCTAGGAGGAAAACGATATGTTTTTGTGATTATCGATGATTTTTCATGTTTTACATGGGTTTTCTTTTTGGCCAACAAAAATGAAGCTTTCAACGAATTTCAGAAATTTTGTAAAAAGGTTCAAACTGAAAAAGATTTAAAAATCATTAAAATTAGAAGTGATCATGGAGGTGAATTTGAAAACGATGATTTTGAAAGTTTTTGCGAGACAAATGGTTTTGAAC
>JAMKQA010070344.1:0-11564 GCA_024699735.1 Posidonia australis | reverse complement strand
AAAACTAAACATCAATGCAGTAAATGAAATACTAGAATCAAAACACCAAAAATACCAACTTCAGCATTTGGAATGGGCTCTAAAATCCATGGGACCCACCCGTGCAGCCTACCTACGGTGGTTGTCTGTGGGTTGCCTTAAAATCTAGAGTGCAGAGAAACTAGAGTTCTGCGGGTACCCACTCCTCCTTAAATTCCTGTTTTCCACTACAAGATACCAAACTTGGCAAAGAACATTTCGAAATGTAGGAAATCAGACATGCAACTCAATAGTACTAAAATTATCAAACTCCATGTAGTAAAACTTAAGAAAACCTTTGAAAAGGGTGCAAATGAACAATATCAACCATTTTTAAATAATCGAGATTAAAAATCACATACTCAATAAAAAATCACGAAATCACTTCCATTATGCTTAGACTCACACAAGGAACACAATCATATCAATTTTACAGAAAACAAAGCGGAGTTGTAGAACGTGCACTTTAAAGAGACTTGTTGTACACCACCACCAGTAATCATCACAGTCACCACCAACTGACCCACAAGCTTCGGCACACTTCACAACCTCACAACGATATCCCAGAGCCAAGCACACCTCGATACTAGCACAAGAACCCTCTAGTGGTCACCCTTTTCTCTCTCACTCTCTTTGTCACCACTCTCTCTCTCTCTCTCACTCTCTCTCACGTCTAAATTCTCAAGAAGGAAAAGGAAGGACGAGGAAGTGAATAAGAAGAGAGGGAGTTGGCGTCGTAAGGAAGAGGGCTTGTGGCTTACGCATGGAGGAAGATAGCAGAAGTGGTTGGCTTATAAGGGACTTTTTGTCCTCCTTACATAGCTTTTGCCTCAAGCTCACCCACTCCACACTGGAGAACCAATCCACCACTACACCAACCACTCCACTGCAGCGCCAACAGCTCCACCAAGCACGGCGCAACCACTCTACAACTCCTGAGTACAATTGATCTACTCAGGGCACAAGACAAACATCTCAACTGGTTAATTGAATTGACTATAGCAAATCCATGGGAGCAAGCCACGAGGCTGACACATTGTTCTAGCCCACGAGGCTGGCCTGCAGTACCAACCCACAAGCCTAGTTAATTCAGTGGCCCAAAATAGGAAACAATGCCCAAACACCATGCACAAAGCCTACAAATAGAGACCACATGCTAATAACACTCGTCTATAATTAAAATTCATTAATTCCAGTTAATTACAAGTATAATGAATTTCAGAATGTTACAGACTTGCAGATAATTTTGCTTATGTAGCATAATTTAGTGGCTCTATGAAGGTTATATTACTATGATGGGGAATCCATGATAGTTGAAGTGAATCAAGGATTGAATCTAAACAAAACATTGTCATTGAATCTGATTGCTTAAGTTATATATTGTGCCATAAACTCCATCTCAAATTTCTATATAAACTATGAAGTATCTTTCTTTTCTCTTCTTCTAGATTCTGTCTATTTTCAAGTCTTAACAAAAAATTTATAATGAATAGCTTTTCTATTTGAAATTATTTAGTCCAGGATTTTTCCATCTCGTGCAACACACAGATCCCTCACTTGCGAAGCATATTCACAAGCATATAATTGTGGGTATGTGCCATTTGGCCATTGTAACTTACCAAGTAACCATGGTTGCCTAAGATAATTGCAGCTTCCAAGAAACATTTGTCTGCTTTCTTTAGTATAAGTGATAGTCTAAATTAATCCATGCATGTAGAAGGGACTAGAGGAAAATTTATGTCAATGACGAATTTCTTTCGTGACAAACTATTCAAGAATTCTTCAAATATGAAGAATATGTTTTGGTCTATATATATTGATGAGTATACCTACTTGATAAAAGAACGGGATGTGAACTGTGAAGTAATGTTTGATCAGGGAAAAAGGCTTTAGCTTGCACTACAAAAGGAAATATGACCATGGAATGTAATTTTGTGAAGTTGCTTGTTTGATGTAGTTGAATTTTTTTCATTGCATGAATATAGACTGGCTGGTATCTTGATCGAAGTCTACATTATTTGTATTTATGTAAGTAAAATTACCATATCATGGTGTTGCTTTCAAAGTAATCTTCTTTTCTGATTTGAACTCTTAATTGTTGCCTATGCTTATGTAACACAATTTACTACATAAATTATGTTGTTGTGTGTATCATTTGGTTATTATTAGATGCAGCTGTTCCCTTATTTAATTATTTTTCTAAATAGTTTGATTCTTGATTACAAGTGAATCAAGAACATACTAGTAAATACAAATATAAGACTATCTAGGCAAAGCACGGGATTTCCTTTCATTGTACGACATCTTACCTTTTGTGATTTAAAGTGATCTGTGTGCAATTTAGCTTCATCACATTCATCTTGTAACATCTTATGTAACACACGGGTCTTTCATTAGTTATGTATAAAAGTTTTCAAATCAAATAGCATGACATATGGAGGAGTTGTATCACTACAAGAAAACTCATATTTACTGACACTTAATGTGAAATGATTGTCGGTATAGGTAATCATTAGTGACGATAAAAATCAACCCTCCCTATAAGTTAGATATTATGGTAGTCAATTTTAAACTGTCAATATAAATTAAAATTACTGACGACAACGACATCGACTGTCATAGAAAATTAATTATAGCGACAATACTTTTTTATATTGTCAGTAAATATAATATATAGTGAATCTATTTGAGAATGTAGGTAATTATTTGAAATGAGTATTCAATTACATACCTAATGAATATTCAATTACATACCTAATTAATTAACGTAATTACATCTATTTGAACAATGACTATTTCCTTGCGAAACTTTTAAAAAAAAACCCACAATCTATTAACTATTTCCCCTGCTCTCTACTCCTTTTTCCCTCGCCCTCTCCCCGTTTCTCCCCGTTCAACAACCCAAAATCCCAACCTGTCCCTCTCAAATCCTTCACAAAAGGCATCACCTTCCCACCCTCTATCAATCCACCGTTTGCCTACCATTACAAGAAAATTAATTATAAGTAAGAAAAATTTGACAATGGAATATATTTGTTTTAAAATTTATAATTTCCAATCAAAATTTTATTACTCTATGTTGTCCAACAACTCCTTTAAAACTAATACAAGGAAATATGTTGTAAAATATTGTTTGTAAGGAAATTATTATTGTTTAGGTATTCCCTCCTCCTTCTACACAATAACTGTTCTCAATCTCTGGTTTGCTTCTACCATCGACTTGCCATGGCCACTACCAGAGACAATCAAGCCTCTTAATGGTTGGTCCTTGTGGTTTGTGATCTCCATTTTCAAGTCCAATGTAGGTAATGATTCATTGCTTATCAATTTTCATTTTTGAACTTGATTTTATTGAGATTTAAATATTGTTAATACTAATACCACCCTTATAAAAAAAAACAGAAGAGAGAAGTTGTGAAACCATGCAAGATATCTTGATGCCTGATTAAAGGGCCTTTTCCATTCCACTTCCAACCACGACCACAAAACTTCCTATTTTAAATTAGGTTGTGTTTAAATAATACATGTTCTTGAATAGAATTTCACCATACATCGTAGAAATTGCATGCTTGTATAGTTTCGTCAATGCTAGGGCGTTGGCTTCAACCCGGTTGACCATAGTCTTTGATACATTGTTCTAATACTTGCCAGTGGCATCACGAGACTGAATGATTGTGCACACCAAGATGTTGCTATGCTTGGTGTGGAATTTCTTAAACTTGATGGTGTGTTCTATTGGTTCTCCTTTTAATCATAAACCGTTGCCTATATTATCAATGATGTAGTATTATTGTTTTTCGTTTGAGCTTTTATCTGATCTTTGCTTCCTTTTTAATGAATTTGAACAAATGTGGAAAAGCTTGTGCTAGGGAAGATACTGAAAAAATTGACAATGGATTGAAAAAGAAAGCCGCCTGATTGCACAACATTGCCATGGTACTCATATCTTTTATGATTCTGCTTCCATGCTCTGTGTTGACTTGATTGAGAACGAGGACCCAAATTTTATCCAGCTTTTCAAGGTTAGAGCTCAAACTAAGTTGAAAAGAGTAGCAGATCAACATTGGAGTGATGGGGCCTTTGAGGTATTCATCTTGCTATTAGGTCGTCGTCTACATTTTGTAACAGACCTATATTTTTTTCCTTATGAATAACACATTTTCAAATGGGTCTTAATTTATTTTAAGTTGTTTTCTTCCAATAATAATGTTTTTATATCTGGTGCTGGTGTAAGTATGATGCAGTGTTACCTAAATGGCTTTGAGGTAGCTGAAGTATCCAAAAACGTAGTTGGTGATTTGTACCACTCGCTTGGTAATTTAGGTCAGTATACATAGAGTACCTGGTCAGCCCTCCCTTTGGATGCCTTTTTGGAGCACTACATAAAATTGGACCGACATACTGTTGTCATGACAAACTAGGCAATGAGTCTCATACGAAAAAGACTTTTATAGCTTATAAGAGTTGTTATTACGAGCAAATTTGAAACGGCAATTCTACTTGACTTTGAGGAAATCATGGAGCGACAAAAACCAATGAAATGAGCTGTATCAAGTGCTGATAAAAATCAAATAATTCATGTCATACATCTTTTGAAAATGAATTTACCTTTGAAAAATGTCAAGCTCAATGAAAGCTATAGACTATAAGCTTATGTTAGGCATGTGCAAAACTATTTTCTTGTGTGTGACCTTTCCGATTTTCCATCGACAGCAATTACAGGCCCACAATTTATCTTTAAATAGGCAAGCTTCTTTTTCTTAAAATTCTGTGACTTGAAGAATTAGATGTTCACTTGGTGTTGCAGGCTAACTTACGACAAATTGATGTTATTGTTAGGCGGTGAGCTATGGAAGACGCCTTTATGGCATTACAGGTATTTCCCTTTTATAGTGACATTTAGGATAAAACATATTAATGAGAATATGTGGGGTCAATATCGAAATATAAATATCAATTCTTTTAGTGCACTTTTGTTTTCACTCTGTTAAAGGCAGTAGTGAATATAACTTAGGGAAGATGCCTTTATGGCATTACAAGTATTGTTGATTTAGTCATTGCAACTGGGGAAATTGATCTATACTCTTATGATATAACTAAGGGAATTTATGGTAAACTTCCCACCAGTTGTTTGTGTCCAATTCAGTTTAGATTCCGTATGCATTGAGTTTATGGGGGATAAAATTGTTGCAATGAGATTGTTCAAAAGAATGCAATATTTGCCTGTTTTGTTTGTCATCTCTATTCAAATTCAGTTTGCAGTGGGATTGCTTAAAAACACTGTTGCAATGGGATTTCTTCTGTATAGATATTTGTAAAGGTCAAGAATCATTGTATCAAATAAATGGGAAGCTTTGTTGTTTAATACAATTGATTATGTGTCAATTCTCCATGTGTTTTGGCAAACTCCATCTCTGGCCTAGGTGGGATGCTTGCAAATGAGTTCTCAATTTTCATGGCAAAATAAATGTGGGTCAATTTCCAAGGATGCTAAATGCAGGATAAAGCTATGATCTTACAAGTGATGGGTTTGATTCTATCTGTTTAATAAGGATATGTTATATTTATATGTCAAAAATTAAAACATGATGGCCCTGTAAATTTTGTTAAATTGTTAAGGTTCATTCATTTCTGCACATGTTGTAGGAAATCTAAAACAGATGGCCCTTTATGTGCTTCTAGATTTTCCAAAATGTTGCAATAGTCCAATTCTCTTTCTTCATACGCCATGGCCCATATGAAAATAAATGAATGACTTTTGCCTCTACTTTGCATTTTGAAAATAAACTTGCAAATATTTCTCCTAAGTTGAAAAATATTGGTCCAAAGTCCTTGGGACCTACAAGTACCTCTTCCTTAATTGCAAGAAGAACCCAGGAATGAAAAGAAACAACATGATGATGAGATGCTTCTTTTTTTTTTTTTTTACTTTGAATGTTTGATACCATCCTTTAATTTTCAAGAATTAACAATTACTTGTCATAACAGGAAAAGTTGAGATCAGATAATGCTTTTGTTTTGTTTGCCAGTGAGTGGGCTAATAGTCTAACCAACATAAGCAAATGGAGATTTATTGTTGTGTATCTAATTATCCATTTTTAATTGTAAACCATGTAATTAATTGTAATATTGTATAAATAACTTATTAATGGATAATCTATTGTTTCTTGTAAGTGTGAGGGTTTGATTGGCTTTCTGTGCATCTACTTGTGTTATGAGATCAATATGGAGTCCGATTTGAGAATACATAGTTGTCTCAGTTCGCGTGCCTGTCTTTTCTCTTCTTTCTTTTCTTCTTTTCTCTCCCTCTCTCACGAGCTCTCCCCATTCTCGTCTTTTTCTTCTTCTTTTTTCCCAACCGTGACACCTCGCGATAGCCGTCCGTGTCTCCCCGTCTCTTCCGACATGATGGACGACCGGCGTGAAATGGGAGGAGGAGGAGATAAAGAGGGGCGAAAGCGAGCGGAAGAGGAGGGAAGGTAGACGCGAGAGAAAAGAGGGAAAGGAAGAAAGGGGCACGAGCAAGAGGAGGGTGGTTGTTCGCATGGTCTGCTGGCAAAGGAAGCTTTGTTAAGGCGAGGAGAGGTTCGTCGAAGTGCGGGGAGGTCGTCGAAGTGCCACCTAAAGATACGCGACCCCTCCTCCTCCGTTCTCTTCTTATAACATGATATGTTAATTGCATGAAAATGAGAATAAATGCATGTAAAATTGTAGAAAAATAGTAGAATAGACGAGAATGTGATAAATAACATGAATATGTAGATATCAGGTGGTTAAGATGAAATTTTGTAGATTTATATGAATTTTAGGGATATATGCTACAGTAGTTCATAACGAGCTTCATCCCTTTATAATTTTTGTATGAATTGCATGATGAATGGATTCATGAATGGTTTAAGAGGTTTTGAAGTGGACTCAAGGGTCTACATCCCATGATTTATTTATGTTTTATGATGTTTGTTTGAGGGGTCCGTCGGAGGCTCCCAGTTTTGACGAAATGTGTAGACTGAACAGGAGAGGTGTCCTAGTCGCGGGCAATTCAACATGCCGAACTGAATTCGGCATACCGAATTCCTGTCAAATTAGGCCAAGATATCTGGTTTCACTAGACTGAAATCACTCGATCGACCGAAACAGGAAGTTTCCGTATATCGAAAATGTTCGATATAGCGAACCAGGGATTTTCGGTATATCGAGCTTGATGTTCAATCTGTCGATTTTACCCTGACTCTGATATATATAAATGTGAATAGAAAATGGAAATAAAAGGTTTCAAATGGACAATGAGCATGTGCTAATGGTGTTTTCTCTATGTAAATGTCATGGAGGAATATAGAATCCAAATAAGTAAATTTGGGAATGGTTTTGGGTTTGAAATCCTAAGAATGAATAAAAGTGATTAAATGTGTGGTTTTTGGGTATGAGACCCAATTTATGGTTTTAAAGCATGGTTTTAAATGAATTTGAACTGGGACCCCAGTAAAAGGTCATGTGTTGCTTGGAACAAATTCCTGCAACGAAAAGAATAGAATGGAAATGGTTTTAAAAGACAAAACTCAAGAGTTTTGAAAATAAAACACTAATAATGTGTTATGGAATCACGGGAATTGGTGTCGACAATGTGGTAGGAGAATGACACTCTAAAGAAACCAATTATTAGATACGACCATGGTTACCAATGTGGTGCCATGAGTGAATGGTGTCGACAAATTGTAAGACATCAATTGTCGGACACGACCGTGGTCACCAATGTTGTGACGATGTAGGCTGAGTCTGAGTTATTGAACTTAGTTGTTCGAGTATCGATGGGACGTCAGATAAAGATGTATCCCCGTGCATATATGAAAAGAAATTGAGACCAGTAGGCTAGGGCGATGTCCTCTCGCATGGGGAACTTTACCACGGTAGTACAGGAAGGTAGGGAAAATGGCGTTCTCACCTACTGCTTGTGTGTCAGGTTACCCCTGATCAAGGTAATACCAATAAAGAACAGTGGAAATGAATAAGAAAAGTATGTGGTTTTGTGAAAAGAAAGAAATGTGATTTGGCTAGGATTGGACTTATGAATTGTCCTAAAATCCTAGAATCAAATAAGAATTGTATTTTAACCAGTTACCAGTCAGTATTTGTGATTTTGGTTTTGAACCCTATGAGGCATGGTGTTTTGGACTGGACCTAGTCAAGAAAGTCGTTTTCTTGAGATATGAGTTTTGAAAATGTTTTGGTTTTGAAGAGAAATCCCAAGCATTGAAAAGAAAAATGAGTTTTGAAAAAGAATGTGGTTTTAGAAACAAAATTCCAAATGTTTTAAAAGGAAAAAAATGTAAATTTTGGGACAAGTTTATTCTTGAGAATAGATTCTCATATGATTTCAAAGGAAAGAAGGAAATAATGTTTAAAAATGAATTTTCAAAAGAAAACCAAGTTTTGAAAATTAAAAGTTGTATTTTTAGCGTTTTTGCAAGATTTTGTGGTTTGTATATTTAGACACGTACTGAATGACTTAAATGTCGCTCACACGTGCTTTGATTGGTCTTCAGGTGCAGGTCGTGTACAATTGAGTTTCGATGTCGAAATAGGAGCTTCTAACCGCACATCATTTCCTAGATGTGAGTCTTAGTTACAATTATTTAATTATTGCTATAATTAATGTAATTTTACTTATGATACTGTGATTTTGGTAACATGTCTGGGATCGAGACGTTACAATTGTCTCCATGGCTAAATTCATTTTCTAATTGTGAAAGAAAGTATTTAGTTAATATCATCAGGAAGTTCATTAAATTTTTTCTATTTGGTTTTCAAAAGAAAATATCTTTAGAATATTTAACGAAAATAATTCCTATTTCATGAAAGGATCTCTTTATTGATAGCCTTCTAGTTTGCAAGCTTCCTTTTGTATTCCACAGTTTCTTTATAGTGAGTATATAAGAATTTTCATAACACAGGTGCAGTGGGTTTGTGGGAAACTTGGGAAATTATATTGAAACTTGTAACTTCTAGTTGCATGGAATTAAAAATGATAATATGACAACGAAAGAAAAAGCTTATGTTACTCCAATATATGTTTTCTAAACTAGCATCGAATAATTTCTGTTCATGGATGTTGGTACTCTAAATCGAAATGCTTAAGAAGTGGTATAACATAGATATTCATGTATTTGATTCTTTTTTTCACCAAAGGTATTACACCATGTTTGTTAAATCAATGACGTTTGTTATTTTCTGTTTGTAGCTACCAATGATATCCCAAGTAGAACCAATCTTGATGTTTCAGATTCTCTAGAAACCATTCCAGATTCAGTTCTCTTGACTGAGCCTCCTGTTGAGGAGTAGCTATCATGGCATACGTTGTGGTCAGAAACCCACAAACTTTTTGGTCATGGAAATGAGCTGCTTTCTATGTGTTGTAATTGCAAGGGAAACCTTGTTGCATCATCATGCAAGGTGGGATTCTCTTCTTGTTATGGTCATTGTCTTAGAGAATTATGAATACATAGAAATGAGCAAATTTATATTGGATGTTTTTTTTCATTCCAAATGTACTTAGCTAGTTGTTTCAAAGATCTTTTAAAATGACTTGTGCATCTTTTATTTGAAATTTCCTGATGCAAACCAGTTTAAAATGTTTTGCATATTGTTTCATTTGTCAGTTGAAAAGATACAATAATTTGTCTTTTTATGGATATTATCAACCATTTTCCCTATATTTATGTCAATCACCATGCTTAAGTTTGAACTTCTGCTTTCATTCCTGAATATTACCAAAGTGTTGCTAAAGCATGGGAAGACATGCTATTTACATGCTGCAATTAATAGGATATCAGGAACTTGTCTCATGTGCACTAGTTTCATCACAAAATGTGGACTAGAAGCAACCAATATTTCGTGTGGTCTCTCACTCTATTTTCTTATTGATGCAAATGACCAACTTTCAAGTTATATGACAATTTCTATCCTAATTTGCTTGTTTGTAAATATTGTAATCGCTTTCTAAAGGTCATAACGACACTTTAATATAAATTTCAAGATCCAATTTGAACACAGCAAATACTTTTCTCTGATGTTTATTGTGCTTATGCCTTTTTGACAATTTTATTGTTGCGATGTTTTGTCTTATTGTTATTTTCTTGTAGTGTGATTTGCTCAATTTGCCTACTGTTGCACAATTAGAGAAAGACAACAAATATGAATTAGTCTACCAATTGCTAAAGATATTTCTCACTCAAAGGCTTGATGCTTACTTTGAATTCGAAGCAGTTAACTCAGCTTTGTTGAAAAGCTATGGTATGGAGTGCTTAGTTTGAATTCGTTGAAAGTTTCTTTACAATGGATTTATATGACTGAGTCTGATGTCATGCAGGCCTGGTTCACGAAGAGTACATTACAAAGATGAGATTGATGTCATTGGCAAATCTTGGTTTAAAATCCTTTGGGTAGATCTTGGTTTCTTGCCCTAAACTTAGATGGACATCTAAGAATAACTATATGGTTGACCTAGTAAAAGATGTTTAACTAATTTTAATACTGTTCTGGTTTAGTCTTTGGAAAAAAAACCCTCTTTTGTTTCCCAAGGTAGTTTAAGGTATGGAGGGATTGGTATTTTTCCTGCTTAATGGTACCAATACTTGTCATTTGTTTTAGAGTTAATGTCTGAAAGCATGAAATTTGATGTCAAGAGGTATCTCATTTATTTTAGTCCTTTTAATTTTCATATAATCTTTTAACCAAATATATTACTGATGTAATCATAAGATAGCATTATCATGTATTTCTGTCCTGTTTCCTCAAATTCTTGATTTGTTTAATGTCGAAGGTGCAACACATGTTCGGGTATCTATTTGATTGAATGTTAACTAAGTATTTCTGTTGGATTTACTATCAAGACAAATTTAAGAGACGAAAGGAGATAGAGAACCGAAATGCATTTGCCAATATTTGGTGTATGGGGTCACTTTATTCCGTCTCATATATTTCAATCAAAGCAGAGTAAGTTCATAAGTCATTATTACTTCAATTAAAATAAATATTATTATATTGAATGTTTATAAATATTCAATACTTGATAGAGCGTTATCCACTTGATAAGGGAATCGATTGGATTGATAAACTCTCTCTTGGTGAGCAACAAAGACTGGAATGGCCAAGATGAAGTACTATGTCGATGGGATACTCAAGTATGAGAAAGAAGTCAACAAGATCTTTTTGATAAAACATTTGTAGTTGTAGACACTCCAATTTTGAGCTCATTTGGTAGCAGGCTCTTCCGGTTGATGCTCTGGTCGCGACCACCAAAGTCCTAATCCACATAAGTCCCAATCAGACCCACACTAGCCCACATGACTCAATAAAACACAAAAACCCATTAAAATTCACAGGAAAGATAATAAAACACTTAATCCAGCTAAAATCCAACAAAACCCTAACAAGAACCCTAATCAAACAAAATCCAATTAAATCCACTTAAAAATCCAATCATAAACCCTAATCCACTTAATCCAGCTAGAATCCACTTAAATCAACTTAAAACCCATAAAACCCTAATT
>JAMKQA010070341.1:0-11109 GCA_024699735.1 Posidonia australis | reverse complement strand
TTTAAATGTTTTCTATCACATTTTGGGTTGTTTTTCACTCATATTTTGCATTTGATCATAGAATCTATTTAAGCATCATGTTTTCATTGAGATTTGATATTTGGCTTCACATTTTGGCCACATTTGCACCAATGTGTAAATTTTGCACTTTAGACCTTGACTCTTCAGGAAATTATCCAAGTGCAATTTTTGCATCCTTGTGCCACATTGACATTGGACCCATATTTGCATGTTAGAATAAGGGTCATGAATCTGTTTTTCATCTAGTTTCTCACTTTTTTAGCAAATTTTACGTTTTAATCCCTATGTTTGTCGTTTATTGCGTTTACATCTTTTTGGTGATTTTTCTTCGCCCTGTTTCTTGCAAGTGACATTATCAAGACATTTAGCATACATTTTGACATAACTTAGGCCATGCATCACTCTCATGCAAGCACTGGCTAGGGAAAATGACCAAATTGCCATTGTGCCTCCAATTCATAAGCACGCATCTCAATCTTTGCACTCAGTCTTGCATAGTCCATGTTTAAGTCATTCTTTAGAGTTTTTGCACATTTAGGCACTTATCCATGCATTTCATATCCTTTTTCCTCACATTTACCTTTAGCGAGCCGACATCCCATGCCTTTTCTTTAGTAGATTTCTTCCTTCACTTTGTCTTCAGAATTTCTTATCCAATATCCGATTTGATTTGTTTTAATCCTACATTTCAGATTTTTGATTTGATTTGTATTTCATCGCCCGAAGGCGTACATTAACAGACCTGAGGGCCGACATTTTGTCCCTACCACGAATTATTTTTCCCTTTTTTAGTTTTCACGACTTTTTCATGATTTCATGTGGATTTCTTCGCAGTTTTCTCGCACTGTCTTGCACATCCATCCAGTCTTGTCATGGCATACATATTAGCATGAACTAGGTTTAGCAAACATCCATCTAGCCTTTAGCAAGCAATTGGACTAGAAAGATCGAGTTTCTCAAGCGTACGAGGGTGCCTAACACCTTCCTCGTGCGTAATATGAATCTTTACCCATCCTCTGGTTAGCAGACATCCAGCCTTCACATCTGCACCTTAGGCATTCATCTTTTTGTGATTTTCCTCGTATTTCCCTTAAAAGACCATGTGGCGACTCCTTTTCTTTTTCTTCTATCTTTCTTTGCGCCTTCGCCATCTTGACATGGCTGTGATCTCCTTCCCACTGGCCCTCTCTTGGGTCGAGCATGGTCACAGATACAATTAATTTTGTGAAGCCAACATGAAAAAAAACGAAGAAAGAAACCCACATGAATAGGAAACCAAAAAGGTAGTTATACATTGAAATCAACTAGAGGCGTATATAATACAAACAAAGTAGATAGATCTCACGTAATAAGGTTAAAATTAAATGATGTCTCACATAAATGGAATAAATGAACCCACACACTGAGGTTGAAATCAAAATCATTGTTGGAATAAGTGGACTCCACATGATAGAGTTAAAAAATAAAATAAACTTAATAAAAGGGGAAAAAAGGAAAAAAAAGGAATTCTACTCCATCATTACTTTTAATTTATATTCTTTCTTTCTCTCTCCTAAACAAATAGTATATAGTGTATAATTGATTTTGTGAAGTTAGAAGGAAAAAAATGAAAAAGAAACCCTCATGAATAAGAAACCAAAAAAGTTAGTTATTCATTGGAGTCAAGGAATAGAGTATATAATTACAAATAAAATAGATAGACCTACATAATGAAATTAAAATTAAATGGGTCACATATAAATAGAATTACTAGACATACATAATGAGATTGAAATTTAAATGTTTGTAGGTATAAGTGGACGTCACATAATGGAATTAGAAAAAAGAATAAACTCAAAAAAAAAGAGAAAAAGGAATTCTACTCCTTCATTGGTTTTAACTTGTATTTCCTTTTTCTCTCTCCTAAACAAATACTATACAGTAGATTGATACAGGGGAACCAATAGTTGTGGCTAATTAAGATCAGTGTGTGTAAGCAGTCCATTAAGACACTTGCTTGACTTGAATTGCACTCTGTTGACATCCCACATGGTCACTGCATCATTGGCTAGCACCAAAAATATAGATTTTAAGTAAAAGAAGATAAAAGGTGGTATAAAAAACTAACACTAAATTCTACTGCCAATATGCCTATGAAATCTATATTCAATACAACATTGCACTTGAAAAGTGATTAACTTTTCCCAAATTTGAATCGAGTTTCAGAAATTTTCTTTTATCTCTATGTCAATCGCCAAAATTTCTAATTAATATTGGATTTGTTTCTAAACATAATATTACCTACTAAGTCTAATCCATCGAAATCCTAGATCTTTATATTAATTGTATAGTGGATTCAAAACCCTATGTCTTTATTATCATTTGAATTTTCTCAAATGAAATCAATGAAATTGTTTTAATCTTTGACATGCTCCAATTTCATCTTCTTATTCTTTCACTAATTCGCAATTAAACCATAATTTTGAATCCTAGAGAGTTGATCATTATTACTCATTGTGCTATGATAGTACATCATGCACTTAAAGTTTCAACTAAATTTAATTTTCACATCATAATCCTTGCCCAGTCAACGTGTAAATTAATGTAACCATGTATTCAACATCTAATTAGTCTAAAACCTGATATTTTAAATATTCATAATCTAAACAAAACAACTTACTCATATTACCATTTGCACAAAAAAATAAATAAACAAGTTAGTAATTTCTTAATTAGTACATCATTATAATGATAAGGTGGGCAACGGTATTTACCAAATTTTCCACAGCCTCTTATATCATTGTTTGAAGTTACATAAGATAGTTGTGGCTGTCAAATATGTAGCAAGTGCTATATATTGAGGATCACATGTTATATATACAATGATTGGGTTGTCCTCCGCTGAAAGAAAACCTTTTGCATTTCTCCTCCCAAACATGGTGTCAGAGCTTGGATGACTCTAGCTCCTTTTTCCTTTTTCTTTTTCTTCTTCTTCCCTTCTTCCTATGCTCAATTTCTTTATTTGCCTTCAATGGCGTCCTCCTGTGGTTCTGCTCTTGAATCCCATTCCTAGTCCTCTTTTTCCATGAACTCCCATACTCTCTCTTCTCTCTCAAGTGCTCACAATCACATCGGTGTCAAACTCACCACCACGAATTATCTCTCGTGGAAAACACAGTTCATGGCTCTCCTCAGGAGTTTGGATCTTGTATTCTTGTGGGACTCATTGATGGCACCTCTCCTTACACTCCATCGACTGTGTTGTCCCCACCCACATTCTCAAAGGCTATTGCCTCTTCTCCTGGGTCGCATACTGGTTCCTTTTCGCAAACAGAGCAAATTAATCCTCTGTATCACTCATGGATGCAGAAGGATCAGCTTCTTCTCTCATGGAACACACAGTTCATCTCTAAAGAAGTTCTCTCCTCTGTCACAAATGTTACTACCTCATATGATGCCTAGAAGGTGTTGGAGACAGCTTTTGGCACTCCATCTTATATTAGAATCATTCAACATATGAAGCAACTACATAATATGAAGAAAGGAGATATGGGTGTTATTGCTTATCTTTGACAAGCCAAGTATGTTGCTGAGGAGCCTTGTGCTGCTGGTCATGCTCTTTCTGAAGGCAAATTTTAGCATCATCATCTACAATAATCTCCCCTCAGACTTCAATGACATTGTTGCTGCTTTATCCACTTGCTCGACGTCAGTGAGCTTTCCTAAATTGATGAGCATCTTTTTAGGACATGAGATTTGTCCGCTGGCTTCACACAGTATTGTCTCTGGTTTGCTACTCACTCTAGTCTCACCATCTCTATCGCCTACTCCAGGAGCTCATGTAGCTCATGCTCCTTCAACCTATCGTGGTTGTGGGCGGTCCTCTAGTTGTGGTCGTAGCCGACCTTCTGGTGAACATAGGAATCGTTCTCCTGTGTGTGGTGCTCATTGCCATAACCCACATAAGTACTAATTTTGTGACTATGGTACCACAAGTGCGCTTTAAACTTATGCCATGTATCCTCCATCACCTACGAGCTATGGTGCATTTCCTCAAATAGCTAATGCTCCGTATGCGTACTCCTCCCCTCCTTTATCCTATCCACCATCTATGGCATTGTCATTAGAGTGGGATGTAGATTCTGGTGCCACTCATCACCTAGATTTTCAGTCTCTCTCAAATGCCGATGAGTATCTTGGTATGGATCAAGTAACTGTGGCAAATGGTAAAACTTTGCCCATTACTCATATTGGTTCTTTCATTTTGTCCACTATTACTCGTGATTTTCATCTCTCCAAACTGCTTTGTGTTTCTTCTTTTTCCAAATAACTTCTATCTGTTCATCAGTTCACAATTGACAATAGTTGTTTCTTTGAAGTTCATCTATTCTTTCTAATGGCCAACGATCGAAAGACAAGGTTGGTGCTCCTTTGCGATAGATACTGTGATGGACTCTATTGGGTGACCACGGCAGGTTGTTATCACTGCTTGCTTTGATTGCTACCACTCCCAACCTTGGTTGCTAGCATTTTCGGTTTGGTCTCTCTACTCTCTCTATCGTTCGTCTACTGGACCCTCGTCATCGTCTTCCTTGATCTTCTTCTCCTCAGTTTCAACAGTGCAAGGCGTGTCTTTTTGGGAAAGTCGACTCATTTCTCACTTCCTCTTACTGGATCCACAAGTGTCGACCCATTGAACTTGATTTACAGTGATGGTTGGGGCTTGTCACTAGATACTTTGTGTTCTTTCTTCATGACTATACCAAATTGTTTGGCTTTATCCTATCACCAAAAAGTCTGATGTCTTTTATGTATTTCCACATTTTCAAGCTTACGTTGAATGACATTTTTCTTCAAAAATCAAATGTTTCCATTCTGATGGTGGTGATGAATTTAGGAAACTTGATTTTGATTTTAGAACTTGTGGAATTTTTCATCACTATGCTTGTCCACACTCACGTCAGCAAAATGGCTATGTGGAGCGTAAAATAAGGCATATTATGGACACAGGTCTTGCTCTCATGGCTCATGCATCCATCCCACTTCGCTATTGGCACTTTGCTTTTAAGGCAATTGTGTAATTCATTAATAGGCTTCCCTCTCTAGTTATTGGAAATCATACTCCATTCTATCTTTTAAAAAAAGTTCATCTTGATTATCAATTTCTCAAAGGCTTTGGTCGTTTAGTTTATCCATTAACTCGTGCATACAATGTTTACAAATTCCCCTTTTGCTCTATTCCATGCATTTTTCTTGGATGTCTTGCAAATTTCTGTGGCTATTGTTGCCTTGATATTTCCTCCGGGCACATCTACTTAGCCAGACATCTTAAATTCATTGAATCTTCATTTCCTTTTTGGGCCCAGTCCAACTAAAGCCCAGATCCTCTTCTTTCTTCATATCCTACTTTTTCTATTTTAATTTCTTCTATCACCCATCTGGCCCCATCTTCTTTGGGTCCATCCACAGGTCCACAACTTATTACTCTCAATCACAATCCATCTCCTACACTTTTTGTTGGACATTGTTCATCATCTCCTACCTCAACTCAATCGCCTCCTACTACTGCACCTATTGGACACTCCATGTAGCTTCGCTCTCGGGTGCTTGTGGACTATCGCTAATTAGCAAGGCTATCTAGGACATCCTCTTCATCAAAGTCTCAGGCGATGAAGCATGCTTTTCCTCAAGCTTTGCTTACAATTATCAAGCACTCTGAGCCTTAGAGTTTTGCAGAAGCTTCTAATTCTACGGCTTAGATGCACACTATGCAATTAGAGATTTCTACCTTACATGCCCACAACACTTGTACTCTTGTTCCATGCACCTCTTCCATGAATATTCAGGATTGTAAGTGGGTGTTTTGTTTGAAATATTAGTTAGATGGGTCTGTCGAGAGTTATAAAGCTCGATTGGTTGCCAAAGGTTACAATCAATAAGCCAACGTTGACTACTTTGAGACATTCAGTCTGGTTATTAACCTTACGACCATTCGAGTGGTCCTTGCCATTGCTATTTCTCATGGTTGGCAACTTCGGCATTTGGACGTTGTGACCATGCTAACCCGGGAGGTTCGGCGCAGAGTCGCACCAAAGGGTAGGGATCACAGCCATGCCAAGATGGCGAAGGTGTAATATAAGAATAAAAGAAAAGGAAAAGAGGAGTCGGTACCTGATCTTTTAAGGGAAAGACGAGGAAAATCACAAAAGACTGGATGCATAAGGTGCAGATGTGAAGGCTGGATGTCTGCTAACCAGAGGATGGGTAAGGATTCCTATTATGCACGAAGAAGGTGTTAGGCA
This sequence comes from Posidonia australis, assembly GCA_024699735.1. Classification (NCBI taxonomy): domain Eukaryota; kingdom Viridiplantae; phylum Streptophyta; class Magnoliopsida; order Alismatales; family Posidoniaceae; genus Posidonia; species Posidonia australis. The sequence goes on along the minus strand of JAMKQA010070341.1, from coordinate 4,807 downwards.
CCCTCGTACGCCCGAGAAACTCGGTCTTTCTAGTCTAGATTGCTTGCTAAAGGCTAGATGGATGTTTGCTAAACCTGGATCATGCTCTAATCATGCTAATATGTATGACATGACAAGACTGGATGGATGTGCAAGATGATGTGTGAAAACTGTGAAGAAATCCACATGAATTGCCAAAATCACAGAAAATCACATGAAATGACGAGGTTTTTGTAAAGAACGCCTCTAAAAACCATATTGATGTCAAAATGATAAAAAGTATAGTCAACCCAAGTTCTCAGAATCATGGAAAAAGTTGTAAAAATCAAAAGGAAGAAATAACCCGCAAATGGGCCAATGTGGGCCTTCCGGTCAATTAGTGTACGCCCTTGGGCGATAAAATCCAAATTAAATCAAAATATGAGATGTAGGATCAAAGCAAATCAAATCAGATATCGGATAAGAAACTCTGAAAGCGGAGTGAAGAAAGAAATCTACGAAGGAAAGGCATGAAATGCCGACTCGCTAAATAAGGATACAAATGTGAGGAGAACGGATATGTAATGCATGGATAAGTGCTTAAATGTGCAAAAACTCTAAAGAATGACTTAGACAAGGACTATGCAAGACTGAGTGCAAAAATTGAGATGCATGCTCATGAATTGGAGGCACATGGGTAATTTGGTTATTTTCCTGGCCAGATGTGATAAATACTTGTATGGGAGTGATGCATGGCCTAAGTTATGTCAAAATGTGTGTCAAATGTTCAGAAGATGTTATTTGCAAGAAAACATGGAGGAGAAAATCAACAAAATGATGTAAACACAATAAAGGACAAACATAAGGGCCAAAATGCAAAATTCACAAAAAGGAGTGAGAATCTGGATGAGGAACATGTTCATGTCCCCTATTCTAACATGCAAATGATGGCTTCAATGTCAATGTGGCACTGAGATGTGGAAATTGCACTTAGGCAATTTCCTAAAAATTTAAGGTCTAAAGTGGAAAATTCACACATATGTGCAAAAGTGACCCAAATGTGAGACTAAAGATCAAATTTCAGTGAAAACATGATTTTTAAATGGAATCTATTATTAAATGCAAAATATGAAATGCAAAGAATGAAAAATATTCCAAAATATGCAAAAAAACATTTAAAACCCTAAATGATGAATTTGGAAATAATCTAAGGACTTATATGCAAATTATATATGCTCAGGAATGATTTGATGTGAATCTAGGGACTTTTATGCAAAATATCAGGACCTCAATGTGATGAAAATGAGGCTTTTATACTGGTCAGTGCAATTATGAAGTTTCCTAAGGTCTAGGATGCAAAATGCACAAAGAAAACTCATTTTTTAAAGTTGTAGGGGCTAAATGCAAATTTTCATGACCAAAGTGTAAAGAAAATTCAATTTTAATGAAAGACAATGTGATTTTTAAATCTTTCGGGGCTCAAATTGCAAATTTCCCAGTGAAAATTCATTTTAAAAAGCTTCAGGGGATTAATGCAAATGTTCAGGACTTAAATGCTAAGAAATCATGGTTTCAGGGACCTAGATGTGATAAAAACATGCATGAATATGTTAGGAATAAAAAAATAAAATATGCATGGGGTCACATGCAAAATTCACAGAGAAAATAAAAGAACAGAAAGTATTTTAAAATGACAGGATCTAAAATGCAAATGTTTGGACCCATATGCAATTAAAAAGGATTTAAATGTAATAAAATAAGGACCTAATAGAAATAAACCTAAACTAAAGGGGCCCATCCTAAAGAAAGTCTATTCGAAGATCGCCGGAGGATTGCCAAAATGCAAAATTCACAAAAAGGAGTGAGAATCTGGATGAGGAACATATTCATGTCCCCTATTCGAACATGCAAATGATGGCTCCAATGTCAATGTGACGCTGAGATGTGGAAATTGCACTTAGGCAATTTCCTAAAAATTCAAGGTCTAAAGTGGAAAATTCACACATATGTGCAAAAGTGACCCAAATGTGAGACTAAAGATCAAATCTCAGTGAAAACATGATTTTTAAATGGAATCTATGATTAAATGCAAAATATGAAATGCAAAGAATGAAAAATATTCCAAAATATGCAAAAAAACATTTAAAACCCTAAATGATGAATTTGGAAATAATCTAAGGACTTATATGCAAATTATATATGCTCAGGAATGATTTGATGTGAATCTAGGGACTTTTATGCAAAATATCAGGACCTCAATGTGATGAAAATGAGGCTTTTATACTGGTCAGTGCAATTATGAAGTTTCCTAAGGTCTAGGATGCAAAATGCACAAAGAAAACTCATTTTTTAAAGTTGTAGGGGCTAAATGCAAATTTTCATGATCAAACTGTAAAGAAAATTCAATTTTAATGAAAGACAATGTGATTTTTAAATCTTTCGGGGCTCAAATTGCAAATTTTCCAGTGAAAATTCATTTTAAAAAGCTTCAGGGGATTAATGCAAATGTTCAGGACTTAAATGCTAAGAAATCATGGTTCCAGGGACCTAGATGTGATAAAAACATGCATGAATATGTTAGGAATAAAAAAATAAAATATGCATGGGGTCACATGCAAAATTCACAGAGAAAATAAAAGAACAGAAAGTATTTTAAAACGACAGGATCTAAAATGCAAATGTTTGGACCCATATGCAATTAAAAAGGATTTAAATGTAATAAAATAAGGACCTAATAGAAATAAACCTAAACTAAAGGGGCCTATCCTAAAGAAAGTCTATTCGAAGATCGCCGGAGGATTGCCAGCGTTCTCCCTCCGGCAATCCATCGGCGGAGGGGAGCGTCTGGCGGCTAAGGAAGCTTCCCGGAGGCACGACGACCATCTCCAGGTGGTTGGGCAAGGCTGGGGAGGCTTGAGGCCTCCCCCCCACCTTGTGCTCTGGCGAGGTCCTCTGAACGACGACGGAGAAGATGACGGCGCGGCGCGGCGATGTCTCGGAGGTTGGAGCGGTGCGGCGATGGTTCGGAAAGCTCTAGGGAGCCACTGCGAAGCTTTGGGAGGCAGCGACGAGCTCTAGGGTGATTTGGAGCGCTCCTCCCACCTCCAACTCCAGCGACGGGCACAGCGGTGAGTAGTTGGGTTGCTGCAGTGGTCCGAGCAGTGGCATGGCAGCACGGGGGAGTTTGTGGCAAGGTGGCGATGCTCCCCGGAGCAACGGCACAGAGCGGGGGCGCCTGGAGCACTTCAGTGCCTCTCGACGGCGATCAGAGTTGCTACGGCGACGAGGACAAAGTAGCGGCGACGGTGTGGTGGATCATGCATCGCCAACGGGAATCCTCTGGGTCTAGGGGAGGCCAGAGAGACTAAAGGGAAAGAGAAGAAAAGAGGAGGAGGGAGGAAGGGCCCCCTGGGGGCCTCGCCTGAGGCCAAGCGGCCTGAGGCTCGCTGGTGGTGGTAAACCCACCACCGGAGGCGATGCAGCTGTGGGCAGGAGGCGCCGCTCCACCGTGACTGGTTCAGGGGACCTAAGGGCAACTAAGGGACATGCTATGAATTGAAGAAGAAGGGAAGAAAAGTTACCTGATGCGTAGGATGTCCTCCCCAGCAATATGGGTCGACGGCCAGGCGCCTCCAGGGGCTCTGGTTTGCTGGGAACGGTGGTTGCTGGCTTGGGAAATTGGGGTTGGATGCTTTCGTGAGTTGTTGGTCAAGGTAGAAGGGCTTTGGACCACTGGGGAAGGGCTGGAAGCTCGCGGATCGGAGGCCTGAAGGTCTGAAGGTCGTCGACGGTAGGGGGCTTTATACTCCGACGAGGCTCTTCGGAGCTGTCGATCCTCCTCCCTCCAGTGGATGAACGCCGTTGGATCAGGCGTGAGCTGGAGGAGGCTAGCCAAAGATCACGGAGGCTGAGATCTGCTCCGGATTCCTCGGGATTGCTCAGCGGAGTTCTCGTCGGAAAATTAGGGTTGTCGGAATTATTTTTGACTTTTATAAGGTTTGAAATTTCATTTTTGAATTACACAGTATTGGGTTTAATGGGCTTAGGGTTTTGGATTTTTATTTTGGTTTTTCCTTTGATTTTTATTTTGGGATTTTTAGGGTTTTTTAGCGTTTTAATTTTAGATTTTTAATTGGATATTTTAGGTTTAGTTTAATTTCTTAATTTTGTAATTTAGGGTTTAATTAGGGTTTTGATTAGTTTAGGGTTTTTGATTTGGGATTTTTAGGGATTTTTTAGGGTTTTGATTTTAAGTTTTTAAATTAGGGTTTTGGATTTTTATTTTGGTTTTTCCTTTGATTTTTATTTTGTGATTTTTAGGGTTTTTTAGCGTTTTAATTTTAGATTTTTAATTGGATATTTTAGGTTTAGTTTAATTTCTTAATTTTGTAATTTAGGGTTTAATTAGGGTTTTGATTAGTTTAGGGTTTTTGATTTGGGATTTTTAGGGATTTTTTAGGGTTTTGATTTTAAGTTTTTAAATTAGGGTTTTGGATTTTTATTTTGGTTTTTCCTTTGATTTTTATTTTGTGATTTTTAGGGTTTTTTAGCGTTTTAATTTTAGATTTTTAATTGGATATTTTAGGTTTAGTTTAATTTCTTAATTTTGTAATTTAGGGTTTAATTAGGGTTTTGATTAGTTTAGGGTTTTTGATTTGGGATTTTTAGGGATTTTTTAGGGTTTTGATTTTAAGTTTTTAAATTAGGGTTTTGGATTTTTATTTTGGTTTTTCCTTTGATTTTTATTTTGTGATTTTTAGGGTTTTTTAGCGTTTTAATTTTAGATTTTTAATTGGATATTTTAGGTTTAGTTTAATTTCTTAATTTTGTAATTTAGGGTTTAATTAGG
>JAMKQA010070340.1:0-18995 GCA_024699735.1 Posidonia australis | reverse complement strand
ATCTTCCGAAAATCCCTGAAACGGTATGCCGTTTGATCCACGGTATGTCGTTTTTGATTTTGGCTTGAATTTTTGCGGATTTCTGATTAATACTCTGATATTTGCTGGAACAGTCTGTCGCTCTTGATGTCGGTATATATATTTTTGAATCCATGCTAAGACACTTAAAATCTTTTTCACGTTATAATATTTATGAAAATAAGCACAATTGAATAATCATCAAAATTAATGTAATATTTCTAACAAACCAGTGGTCTTTTATTCCTTCGATTGGTGCCTCCGGGGGGATTCTAATTGGATGGGATGACAGAGATATGACTTTGATTAATAGTTTAGCTGCCTCATATAGTCTATCCTTACACTTTCGAAATCTCTGTGATGGATTTGACTGGTGGCTTACTGGTGTCTACGATCCCTGTGACGAAAGACTCAAACCTGAATTTATTGAAGAACTTAATTCCCTGAGCACTAGGGTTAACTCCAAGTGGGTTATTGGCGAAGACTTCAATTTAGTTAGATTTCCTTATGAACATTCTGTTAGATACAACATATCTTTTGATATGAATCTTTCTAATGATTTTATAGATAGTAATTTCTTATTGGATTTATCCCAAAGTAATTTTAAATACACTTGGTCCAACATGCAATCCCCACCCACCATGGTCAGACTAGATCGTTTCCTCATAACACTTGCTTGGGTTGATAAATTCACCAATGCCTACTGTTTGGGCAATTCAAGGGTGACATCTAACTATATCCCTATCACCCTTAATACTTCTACCATAGATTAGGGTCCTATCCCATTTAAATTCTATAAATCTTGGTTACTTATTGAGAGATTTGCATCCTTCATAGAGAATTGCTGGCAAAGGTCTCACTCCATCTGTCTTTCCAACACCTCTGTTGTAAAATTTGCTTTTAGACTGAAATTATTAAAGAAGGAGATTAGAGGTTGGATTAGACCTGTTAGGGAGGCTCGAAATAGTAGATTATTAAATATTGAATCTCAAAATGCCTCCATAGATGCCCTGGCTGAATCTCAATAGGAGATTCAAGATAACCTCTTGTTCTTTAAAAGGGATCTTTTAAATGAACATTACACCTTGTTTAAAGAACAAGAAGTTGACTAGAAGCAAAAGTCTAGAATCCTTTGACTCAAAGAAGGAGATTTAAACACCTCCTTCTTTCACAATATGGTTAAGTGTAGGAGGAGAATGAATGCTATTTATTCCCTGAAAATTAAGGACAACATTTCCTATTCTCCCATGATTATATCCAAAGAAATAGAGAAACACTTCACCAAACTATTTAATAAACCAAAAGGATATACTCCAGCTCTGAATTGGGACAGCTTAATCCCTACAAAAATTCAGAATCCAGAGAACTTGGAAGTAAGTTTTTCTCTAGAAGAAATTTACAACAATGTTAAATTATTCTCCGGAGACAAGGCCCCTGGCCCTGATGGATTCTCCTTGTGTTTTTTCCATCATTTCTGAAATTTTCTAAAATTAGATATTCTTAAAATATTTGATAGCTTACATACTTCCTCAGATATTGAGTTTCTAGCACCCATCAATCAAACATTTATCTCCCTTATCCTTAAATTGGAGGGAGCACAATGTATTAGAGACTTCAGGCCTATCAGCCTTGTTAATAGTATATATAAAATCATCACAAAGACTCTGGCTTCTCGCTTATCCCCTATCGTTGATAAAGTCATCGATAACTTCCAATGTGTTTTTATTCCTGAAAGATATATTGGTGATTGCTTCTTGATGGCTCAAGAAACACTAAATTTTATGAAAATGGGGGGGTATCCCGGGGTATGTGCTAAAACTGGACTTTGAGAAAGCATTTGATAATGTAAATTGGGAATTTTTTACTAGATTCCCTATCAGGATTAGGCTATGGCCCCAAATGGACAAACTGGATTAGAATGTGTATTTCTCAAGTCAGATTTTTTATCTTGATAAATGGCTCTTCCAAAGGATTTTTTAAAGCCTCTAATGGTTTAAGACAAGGTGATCCATTATCCCCTCTTCTATTTATTGTAGTTACTAACATCCTAAATAGGATGTTATCCCTTGTTGTGAACAACCACTTGATTTCGGACATCCAGTTGCCTAATGGTGGACCACATATCCTTAATATAAAATATGCTGATGACACGATTTTATTTTTAGCAGCTTCTGAAGAAAATATTATTAACATTAAGAGGATTCTATGTTGTTTCCAATCCTGTTCTGGATTAAAAATAAAATTTCAAAAATATCACTCACTGGAGTTGGGGTTGATGACGAATCCACCATCAGATTCTTTCATATTCTTGGCTGTATCACCTCCCTACTTCCTATCAGATATTTAGGTCTACCATTACATCATAAGAAGGCAAATAGCTTAGACTGGTCTCCAGTGATAGAAAAAATTTCAAAAAACTCTCTCTTTGGAAAGCCAAGCAATTATCTCTTGGAGGTAGACTTACTTTGGTAAATTCAGTCCTATCAGCTATACCTACTTACTATCTGTCTGTCCTACACCTACCAACTAAGGTGGAAAAAAAAATTGACTCACTTAGGAGCAAATTCCTTTGGAAATCCTGTTCTTCTTCTTCCTCCATATTACATCTGGTTAAGTGGAAAAGACTTTGCAGATCTAAAGCTCATAATAGTTGGGGAATAATAAACATTAGAAGCTTCAATTTAGTCCTAAAAACAAAGCTGCTATGGCAACTATTCTCCAATTCACACTCCCTCAAGTGGAAAGAGATTATAAAGGCTAGATATTTTTTTAGATCATGGTCTGGTGCACTTCTAAATTCCTCAATAGGGAGATCATCTCCACTCTGGCAAGAATTGAAGAACTGTTTCAACTTTCTAAATAGCTTTACCACATTTCAAGTCAAAAATGGGAATAGTATTATATTCTGAGAAAATAAATGGTAGTATGGGGAAAAACTAAAACACCTACTGCCAGACCTTTTTAAGTTGACTAAATTTAAAAAGGCTTCAGTAGCAAAAATAGTTGCAATTTATAGAGCTAATTTTAATAAACTATTTACTAAGCCTTCTTCATTTGATAATGTAGACAATATACAATCCCAAGCGGACATTCTTACAAATATCATTAAAACAATAATGCTTAATCTTGAGGATGACACCTTGGAATGGACCCCCTCTAACAATTTTTATACTGTCAAATCAGGATACCATGTTATAAACGACGGTGGAATTAGATTTAAATTTTATAAAAAAATCTGGCTCAGTTAGGTCCCCTTAAAGGTTAAATTATTTTCCTGGTTGGTTCTTTTCAATAAGATCTTGACTAAAGCCAGCCTTGGACTGGTTTGGATATTTGTATCTTTTGCAGGGGTTTTCAGGAAACCACTAATCACCTTTTTTATTTCTTGTCCCTTTGCTACATTTGTATGGTATGCTTTTATGAAGAGACCATTATATCCTGCTATATGTTCTAATCCAGAATTATTTGAATGCATTCCCTCCTAATTATCTGACTTCCTTTCTAAAGACAGTCATACTTTAATTCAGATTATTTTGTGGTATATATGGAAGGAGAGAAATAACAGAATTTTTAGGAACTCATGCAAATCTCGTCATATTGTTATTAACGAAATTTTCTCTATCTGCCATTCCTAGATTTCTAACTTGGGTATAGGTTTTGATCAAAATGAGGCCCTTCATGCCTTAACAGTCATGGATAATGAAAGAACTATGGAACACACAACTCATGCTCCTCAAAACATCAAGGCTTAAGATTCCTACCTATCCACCAGGAATGTTGAGGACAATACCCCATCTCTTGATTAACATTTTGTTGATCGATTCAGACTTTTCAGGATTTTTGTGGAATACTCTAATTTGGCTATCTTTTTTTAGACATTGGAATATTTAATTCTAGTTGGTTTGTAATTGATTTTAAACAATGTTGTGGTTCTGATTGACTGTGATTGTTTGCGATTAATTAATAGATTATCGTTTAAAAAAAAAAAAAAAAAACTTTTTGAATTTTTTTGAAGTATATCCTACACCACACAATAACTAGATTACTTGTCAAACCGGTCATAGATTTATTTATTTTTCGTACCTACCTGTCTCATAGAGAGATAATAGTGATCAACAAATGGTCCAACAAACTAAGGATTTGGATACATTTCCAAATCATTGAGATGTCAACAACTACTATCCGCTCCAAAACGAATCCCACCAAACAATCTTAGAATCTTAATGAAAGTGAGACAATTACTTTCCATCAACTCAATATATATCATTAGAATCTCATCTCATCTCATTACAGGTAACCACTTCAAGCATGGAAGTTTAACTCGCTAGGCCGTTGTATACTTGGCATGCAGACCCTTTTCTGAAAATCCTCTTTAAAATCAACCAATGCCAAATAATCTAAGAAGCCTATGTAAAGAACGTCACTCAGTTTCACATTTCACAATGTATATATCTACATTTAATGTTTCAAATTCAAATAATAGAAGCAACTATATTATGCAAAGGGCATAATTCCATATTAACAAACATTCTCAGAATCTCAGTACCTATATGACACTCTGAAATTCTTCAGTTTCAATGGCATTCATGTGTTTAAAAGAGGATGATATCCAAATCTTTAACTGTGTTAGAGCTGTACAAAATAAAGACCTATATACCAAAAAGGAAGACATTACCGGAGATGAATCGACTCATCAAGGTAATGTAAATCGACTTGTCAAGATAATGAATGCCTAATACCCCCAACTATAAAAAGGAAAATTAACTTTCCACCCACAAAGCTACAGGATCCTGCCATGAGATTTTCCTCTTTCCAGTCTTAGCTGCTTCTTTCCCAACATCCCTACAGATTAATGGCTTCAAATTGTTAGCTGCAGGATCTGTTTCCTCAGATGGATACTGCTCCAAATTCCTCTCTATCCTCTGGATTTCTGTCACAACCTGAGCCTCCGCCTCCAATCCCTTCTGAAGTAATCACATGAAACATTTTCAGATAAACCAATCATCAAACAAACAAACAATCTAGAAAAGTAGATTTTAACTTTTGTACCAGCATTGTGGTCTGATTCAAATCTATAACTGCAGATGTACTCGGCAATGTAGTTTGCTTTCGTCGGTAATTCTTCTTTTTTGGCTTTAACTCAGACCTAGAATTTGGGTTTGGGATTCGACGGGCAACAACACGACCTGTGCTCTGTCGTTGGTGTTTTAGTGTGGATGGTCCAGCGTTTCTAGTGTCCACATTCTGGCATTTCAGCAGGTAAAATTTCTCAGGTTGGTTTTTGATGAAATACTCGTATTTCCTACGCAAGAATCTGGCCATCAAAATAAATGAATTTCAGCTCTATGCACTCGGATAATAAAAATCAGGCTAGAAATTAAGGCAAAAGTAGAAGAAAGATGATTACTTGACTTGTGCTGTTAGTTTATTCTTCTTCTTCTTTGCTTTCTCCAATCTACTTTTTATAGCCTCAGTATCCTGCAGAACCAAAATGTATAGGTCAAAATAAGATTATAATGGCAGAAGTCCTGGTTTCATTAACTCAATTTGGCAAAAGCAATCACACTGAAAAATCAGAAACCCTATGCCTTCCTTTCAGAGGATAAGCTGAAAAATCAAATTGGCACAACCACACAAGGTCATATATTGTTAATTAGAATTTTTCCACGAAATCCATAGAAAAGGCCCCAAATCCTACTTCTATTGCAACCCAGGAACCACAATGAAAAATCTGATGACGACAGAAAGCAAAACATTCACGGGCAGAAATAAGAAGACTACACACTAGAGGAAGAAAAGCATAAAACCCCCAAATTTCTCCATGCTTTGATTCAGACAAACAGAAGCATATCGAAACCCTAGATTCATCAAAACCATGATTTCCAACCAAAGTAACACAGCAAATTCCGCAGCAGATCTCAGAGATTCAACTAAAACGCTAAACAAATAACAACCCAAAATTTTCCGAGAACAAAAATAGTAGAATCAAGTGTTACCTTGAAGAGTCCTTCGAAATCCTGAAGAAGGTATTGGGTCTTCATCCTGATCCGCTCCGGGCCCCCAACCAACGGACACCATGAAGGAGCCGGATCAAAAGAATCCTTCTTCATCCTCCTCATCGTCTCGAACCCTTCTTCCGGAAAACCCAAAAGTGGGGAGGAACAAAAGAAATAGGGGAAGAAACAAAGACGACCCAGAAGAGGAAAACCAAACCTTTATAACTGAGAATACAAGATTTGAGAATCCCAATCGGAAACGGAGGAGGAAGGAGAGAAAGGAGGAGGAGGAGAAATAAGAAGAAACAATAAAGGCAAGATAGAAAGAGATAGAGATGGAGCAAGAGGAAGAGGAAGAGAAAGGGAAAGGTTCCGCAACCTCCTGTTCTCTCTCTCTCTCTCTCTCTCTATCTCTATCTCTCTTTCTCTGTATGTATGTGGGGAGTTTTCTCTGACCAGGACAAAACCAAAAGGCCCATGTAACCCGGGAATAGGAGCTGGGTTGGTTTTGATTTCATCCTTTGATGGGGGAGGTGAGGTGGTGGTGGTAGAGAATGGGATGAGATTTCCTTTGCAGAAGAAGAGGGGCATTTCAGGCATGTGGGTTGGTGGTGATAATGGTATTCTCTTCTCTTGTGTATGCAAGGAAGAAGGTGTTTGGTTGGAAGGAAGAAATACACTTGATGAAGACTTCTTTCTGTCCATCTATCTATTCATCAGACTCTCTCCTTCCTCCTGTGAGTCTGTGACCTGTCCTTCCCCACCCCTTTCTTCTTTTTCTTCTTTTTCTTCCATTTCCTAGACAGAGAGAGAGACAGAGAGAGAGAGGTGGGGTGTGGATGTTTGGGTGGTATTTTTTCCATTCTTGACTCCTATGGGTATTTTCTCCTCAATTGGATGAATGTTGAATTTTGGGATCATGTGCTTGGGATGGAGAAGGGAAGGTTTGCTGGGAAGGAGGTGAGATAAAACGGTCTGCTATTTCTGATGTTGCAGTGCCATGAAGGCCCTGTTCGTGTCGGTGGTGGTGGTGACGGTGGTGGTAGAGTTTTTCTTACACATTAATTATTAAAGTAAATGTGTTGAATTACCTTATCATCCCTCATTAAGTCATTAGCCATTAGTCATTGGTCATTTCATCGTGTTCTCTTTCCTTGGCATTTATAGCTGAGATAAAACCATGCGTTGTTTATTTTTGCCCTTTCGCTGAAAGGTTGCTGTGCTTGAAATTACCATTGCACCAAAGCTGGTGCCACATGGAAGGACCAGCACCTTGGAAATTGCCAGTTTCATCAATAAAAAAAACATCTGGGAAATTGCTTCGAAACCTGGAGAAGAACCTCTTGCTGTTGTGACTTGATTGTTCATGGGGGTTTCGAAGGATATGCCGTATAGACCTGTTTGTGCGAATCTAGGGCTAAAGGAATTCGACAGAAATTGTGTTTCTTTGTAAAATAAGAAATTTTGATTTTACTTTCATTTATTTTATAATATTTGTGTATGTCATGGAAACATTGAGAAAGTAAATTTTAAATGTGTGTGAAATTAAAAGAATATCATATATATTTGAAAATAAATATTTTTATGTACTTTATTTGATAATAAAGTTTATTAAAAATATTATAATTGTTAAATGAATAAAATAAAAAATAATGTACCATTATTTGATAAGAAAGTTTATTAAAATCTTTATATATCTTAAATAAAATAAAATAATATAATCATACATTAATGTTTGATAAAAAAGTCTATTATAATCATTATATATCTTTAAATAAATTAATAAAATATTATAATACAAATATAAATATACAATAAATATTATTATACATAATTATTAGACAGTAAATTTTCTAAAATTATTATGTATCAAATAAATATAAATTATATAAAAATCATTAATTTATAAAAAAGAACTCAATAAATTTCAACACATCATGACAAAAGATAGTGAATTCCAGTGAAATCTCATGGTCAAGAGATGCATCGGGAAATGAATTTCATGATATTTACACGTACTTAGAAAAATAATTGAATTGATTTTCTATCAAATCATTTTCCTTATTATGCACAAACACATTGATTTAGATGGTCAATAGGAAATTGACTTCCCTTTAAATTAATTCTAGTGCTTCCCAAATACAACCACACCCCTCCTCCCCCGCAAACCATCTTTTATCTTTGCATACTGTATAAAGATTTACAGGTTATCATTCAAAGTAGAAAAAAGAAGAAGTAAATATCCTTCAAAAATTTAAAAATCTACGTATACCATTGACAATGACAATCACAATCACAATGGTGGTGGCTCTCTAAGCGCTAGGCTTCCATCCCTACATGATAGTGGTGGCATGGTAGTGTCGAGTCTAGTGACATTTGATGAGAATAGGAGGAATATTAAGAAGACCGAGTAGAAGAACTCATGAAAAATAAAGGGGAAGAAATGAGTTGAATTTGTTAAGATTTTATAAAAAAATGGGGTAGGACGTACCACATTTGTGGACATTGGAAGATCAATGTACCAAAGTTAGCTTTTAACGCATCATATGATGACGATGACAAAATGTGATGATGAATGTGAATTTTGGAAAATCTAGATAGTAGTTGCATATTCTTGGATGATTTGAATGATATAATTGTAGAGCTCCCTTAAAAGAAGTCACTTTTTTATGTCATTTGAAAAATGAAGTTACGTTAAGTTGTCTAATTTTTCCCTAATGGTGTAGTCGGTGATGACACACCGTTTCAGTTTCAAAGTTGAAGGTCAGACAATTTCCCTGTGGTTTCGCATCTTTCTTGGCACAAATAAACATCCATCTTTCTCTAGGAAGTGTGCCATTCACCTACTCACCAGCAAGGAAATAAACAAGCTAACCAACATCAAGAAAGAAATAGAGAACAAGATTCCAAGTCCCAATACCCATCAGTGAACCTATTTCATAGCTGAACTAAGTAAAAAACAGAACAATGAACAATTGATATGAGAAATATTCCATCTAAACATGGCACATAATGGGATGTTTTTTTGGTAAACGGTAATGCATAATAGGACTTTTTTCCACCACAGTCTGGACCATTAGACTCATAGGCTGTGAGCCCCACAACTGGAAAAAATGAATTCAATAACACCAGAAAACAATGAATAAATAACAGAAACTATTGAAAAAAATATTTAAAAAAATAGAAAAATGGGAAAAAACTGAAAAAAAAAAAAAACTTCCGTTGTAGGCCCAACCGTTACTGTAGTATGTAGCGGTTGGGACCGCTACAGATAGCCTCCTGTACATAATATAACACTCGATGCTCTACATTGAACAAAATTTCTCTAACCTAGGAGAAGCATGCCCCCTTTGAGACAGCGACTCAACAAATTACCTGTAAATCATATCAACGCAACAATAATGAATAAGAACACAGGAGACAAAAAGAATATCACCCCAAATGATGGATCACAACATACATAGACCATGAGTAGTATGGATCAAGTGCTTAATTGTTCACAAAATAAAAATCATATGTCAATACACGCAGAACATGCTTGAATTAGTAATTTGCAACGTTGCTTGAGGGAAAGAAATATGTAGAAGAAATATGAAATCCATTAACAGAATTGAGATGTTCGAGAAAACAAGCACGCCATGGATTCCATTTGTAAAATTGAGATGGTTTTGGTAGGAAATCTCCATTTTAAGTTTGACGGGAAGAAGCAACAAAAGCACAGGCAATAATGCTCCTGCAAAAGATACAGATACAGCTAGTCAGTACACAACAAAGATCAAACGTTTGAAATTACACTCCCCAATAAACATCCATTTACTCAGTTTCTCAGCACAAAACAAAAGTTTTAGAATGTAACTTACATAAGATATATTCAATAATATTCAATGCTATCATCAAACCACAAGGTGTTGCATGGTAACGGAGTTTACAACATGTTATATGGTTAACATAAACAACAGTGAAACCTCTGGTAGCTAATTAAGTATGTGTTTCAACAAGTCTCAAGGAAAGGAACTTAGTATTCTCATGCTACTAAATGGCAAACTGATCATAATTAATGAAAGAATCACACAAAGCACAGGTAATGGCGTGTCTAACATCTGATATGAGGAGAAATTATCATCACCATGACCCATAATTGAAGCTTTTTTTATCAACAAAAAAGAAAATGCACATAAGTTCTTGACATGAAAGTTCCAACTCATAGCAATCTTTCTATGTGTTAAAATTTACAAATATGTTTTATTGGAAACACATAATCATTAAGATGGTTAGATTGATGTCACATAACTGGAAACAAATTGCCATGACATCAACAACATGTCTTGACAGAAAATGATGAGCCAACTAAGGCAGTACAAGGAAGGTGAACTTCAAACATGGATTAGCTTACTGGATAAGATTAATACTAATTGGCTACGGCAAAACAACCCATCCTGTTTGTTGGTTCTCATCATTCTCCCTGAACAGATTTAAATTTACTTTTTAGAGTAGCAAATGACTAAAAACTTGATAGAAACCACAACACCGTCCTTTTTATCCTATTTCTTTATTTTGACTAATCAACATATCTCCATTCTTTCTCCGCATATTAAAATTTTATCCTTTCACAATCTATATCCTAGAGCTTCTTACTTGATGATGGCATTAATTCGCAAAATCATAAGAACGAGGCGTTTCAGCTGTTCTACTAGTTAATTATCCAAGAACTTATTGATTCATGCTTATAGAGTGTTAGTGCTATGGCAAGGATGAAAAAGGGTAACTATGGAGTCAAATGGAAAACATTTCCTTGGAATACAGTTTTCATTTGACTCCTTGAGAGGTGTTTATGCATGTACCTAAGAGGAAAAAAGATATTTTCCTCTCAATCCTACATCCATGGGAAGGAAAGCAGAAGATTAAGGGCAGTTTTTAAGCCTAGGGAAGACATGGGTTGGGAAACAAAGTGATAATAATTTCCCATCAAAATTTACTATGCACATCTTCGAGATGGGAAATTACAAACCGAATTAAAGCAAATATTTGTAGATCAAATATGACGATTAGAAAATTATGATTATGAAACAAGACCATTCTAGATTGTTGAATATAATTATTTTAGTAGCAGTTTGCGTCGCACTATTATTATTTTTTAGGGGGAAGGTTAGGATACTAGGATGCTTCTTATTAAGAAAAATGGATACATATTCGAGATACTTTCACATTCAAAAAGAAAAACCAGACATAAGAATCATCAACCTGGCCAATAAGAAATGAATATTGGCTGTATAATAGAAGCCTTTAAGTTCACCTTGGAAGCAGAAATCAAGAATCAAGTCATCTGTCTGTTCTCTTCATCTGAGATCTCATTCCTTAAAGGCCCCTTTAACCCACCAGTATTAGAACCAAGAAGCTCTTTTGCTGCTTTCTCAAGAAACTCTGCAGCAGCAGCACGGACAGATTGTTGCTCCGACGACTGGTATTTTCTCCTCTTGCAGGATGCATTTTTCTCAAAAACTTTTTCCCGTCTACTAATTGCTCTCATACATTTTCGCTGTTCTACACATTAAGAATGTTTTCTTCGATAAGCGGGAATCAGAGAATAAATAGAAAGAATACCCGTGAAAAGTTGATTTAGCAACAAAATTACAAACCTGGTGTAAGATCAGGTAGAGAATGGTCAATGAATCGTGTGGCGGCTTGGTAATTAATGGTTGTGGAAGGTCGAACAGGAGCTACAAAAGCAAAACACATAAAAATTAATTAAAAGGCAAGCTGTGGTGCCAAATTATATATTAAAAATAGACAAAGAAGATAATGTTAGAATAAAACATAAAGCTATATGTATAAACATATTGATTGTGTTGATTAACATATCAATTACAGCCATATCATACGATTTAGAAAAAATCATGAACAAACAATACAAGGAATAAAAAAAAAATATCGAGATAATGTTAGATGTCATCAAGTCGTCCCAAAGAACTTGTCTTAGAGAAAATAACGACCCTCAATCGGTAAACAAGGTTCCATACTTTTCCTCTTAGAATAAAATGATCCAGTAGATGAAGAACGTAGTGGATTCTTTTTAAATAAAATGATCTCCTTAGCAACCAATCTAGCCATATATTTATTGATTGTTCCATCCCAATTCAGTTTCTTTTTAAATATCCATTTACACCCAATAATTATACACCTAGGAAGTAAATCAATCAATTCCTATGTTCCATTAGAGACAATTGATTGAATTTCACTATTAACAAATTCCTTCCAACATTTTGCTTCTAGTAAAGTCATAATTTATTAGAAGGTTACAAGATCATCATTCACATTGAAAGTAACAAAATCATTTCCAAGATTTTGGATATCCTAACTCTCTTATGCTCCTAGGCTCAGTTATTTCCACAGGCTGATCTGATTTAGAAATAACACTATAAAGTTCACTCTCCACATTTGTCAGGCATTCCATATAATCGACAATGAAAATAAAACCAGTAGTAGGGATAAAATCTATAGATAAAACACTTTAGGGAACACATGTCTTCCTGGAAAAATACATTCTCAAAGAATGTTTCATGAATTCTACTATAGTATTAATATCTAAGCCTGAGATCTTATGACTAAGAATCTATAAGCATAGTTAATTTCCATATAATCCAAAAATATAACATCTATTATTTTAGGTTTCAATTTTTTTCTCTTGTGTTTTGCGAACAATACTTTTGCAAGACACCCTTACTCTTTGAGATATTTTAAACTTATCTTGTGACCTCTCTAAAGCTCAAAAGGACTACTTTCTTTATATTTATGGAGAACTCTATTAAAAATATGAAAAACCGTAATTAAAACTTCCCCTCACATATAAGTAGGTAAACCAGAGTTTTATATTAGAACATCTATCATATTCTTTCCGTTTTATTATCTCATTTGGCTGTGATGAATAAGGAGCCATCACTTTATATACAATACCGACACTTTGATAATATTATTGAAACATGTTAGACATATATTTTCCACATCTATCAAACTTTAATCTTTTAAGCTCCTTGTCAGTTCGAGTTTCAGCTTTACTTTTATGAATTAAAAATTTATTAAGAACTTCATCTTTACTTTTCAGTAAATAGACATAACAATATCTACTACAATCATCAATAAACATGATAAAATATTTTTTTATTATCCTTAGTTATTATGCCATTAAATTCACAAATATTTGTATACACTAAATCAAATATATATCTAATTTTCTATCAACCATATGGAAAGATTCCTAGATTGTTTAGCTTACATACATATTTCACACTTATGTTTTTTATCAATGGTAATTTTAGGAATAAGATTCAAATTCATAATTCATTGTAAGAAATCAAAATTAACATGTTCTAAACGTTCATGTCAAATATCAAGAGATTTAATACTATAAAGGACAGAATGAACATAATTATCATTCACATATGCATTGTTAACATGTTCAGCATGAAATTTAAACAGATCTTTAATATCACACAAATAACTTTTTCAATAAAAAACACTTGTACTTAAATGTGAAACAAACTTATTACATTTACAATTTAACCGAAAACCCTCTCTAACAAAGATAAGACCACTCAAGATGTTCCGCGTATCATAGAAACATGTCTGTCTTTTTGTAAAGTCAAAACCTTTTCAGAAGAAAACTTTAGTTTCACATGACCCTTGCCTTTCACATCTGTAGTCATAATGTCCCTAAGCACGACTATTCTTCTGTTGATGGACTGATTAGACACAAACAAAGACTTGTCAACATAAATATGCACATTAACCCTAATGTCAACAATTCAGTAATGTAGTTTATAAATAGTGAAAAGTTTAAGTTTTACAATAAAATACTCGTCACTGTTTTCAAGAACAAAGGTTATCATATTGACCAACACTCCATCAGTCGCTCCAAGTAACTTAACTTTCTTGAACGGGCATTCCTTTTGCCTAATACCCAACTTGACCACAAATCCAACACGATTTATTCGTAGATTTTTTCCCTTGATCTTGGTCTTTACTTTAATTTTTGTTTTTATTTTCCTTTTTGATCTTTACTTGGTTTGTTACCAACTGTTACATTAATTCGATCGTTGGTTTCTATAGGTATCATAATTTTCTAACTCCTGTATTCTTCCTCTATTGCTATGTCAACCATAAGATAATCAAGTGTCAAATTTCCCTTCTTGAGATCTAAACCGAAATCGTCCCAAAAGTTTGAAAATTTCTCAATGATTAACATAATAATAAATTTTTCAGGAACCTTCATGTTTACCTCTTGAAGGCCATGACATAGGAATAAAAATTCATGAGCCTATTTAGTCATCAAATTACTCTCAACCATTTGATACTTCAAAAATTTAAAAACAGAATACTTCTCCAGACCTTGGTCCTCAGTATTATATTTCCAATCTAGAGCACCTCAAAGTACATTTACTGTTGAAGAGGAGGAAGTACTGTAGACATCAAGCAACACATAAGATAATGTTGATAGTATACAATAACATATTAGTTGATCTTTTTCTTTCCACTCAACAATTTTCTCTATACTTTTAAGGTCACAAGCATTTAACTCAAGATGGTCAGACTCTATAAATAACAGCAATCCTAACATAGTTAATCAGATTTTCATACATTGTTGTTAACGTTTGAAGTAGAAAGCAGAGAATTTCTCCAACATTCCAACCATATCTATCTTAGATCTAATTGAGACAGTACTAGACATGTTAAACAAGACTATTTTTTCTAAAAATGTTAGAATAACAATAAAGCTATACGTATAAACATGCTAATTATGTTGATTAACATGTCAATTATAACCATACCATACGATCTAAGAAAAATCATGAACAAACAATACAAGAAATAGAAATAAAATACAAAAATAAGATTAGATAAAACGATCTAGTAGATAGAGAATATATCGGGTTCTCGTCTACACAGTGATCATATTTCAGTCACCTTTGAAACAAATAACACATCAGTCACAAAGAATCACAATTTCTAGGGCATAGAATCATCAAAGAGGAGAGAGGACAGATGGGAAAAGTGTGTGAGAGAGAAAAAATCTTCTCAAAATGGTCTCATCTCATATACTTGTCTGATCCTTTCTACATGTCTGTTGAAGGATCAATTTTGACCGGTCCAATTGTAATTAATTAAGGTATTAATTAAACTTAATTAACTAATATAATTTTGTTCAAAAAGTACCTAAGATTGAAGATCATTCTCTCAAAACCCAAAAGTCCAAGCCCAAGCTCTACCGAGCCTGACCCGACACGTGCGTGTGTGATCATCTATGTCTAGTCTAAGTTCTTGTAAATACTTGTTCTTGCATGCATGTGTAGTCATCCATGCCTAGTCTAAGTTCTTGTAAATATTTATTTTAGAACTCCTTAGAAATAAGGTCATCTAAGTTTTTATACTTCACCAATGTGGTATTAAAGTCCCACAAATATGCAAAAAACTATCCTTCAAAATATTTCCTCTAAAATTTTCCTCTCTTAAACTTACACTTTTAGACTTACCACTAGACATTTAATGCTAATTAATAAAGACAATGTAATAGACTTAACATGAGTACTATTTCATCAAGTGTCATAGGCCCAATTAAGCCCAATTTAAACCTAATTAATTAAATATTCAACCGATAATCCATAGCTGAGAAACAATACTCAGATAGAAATTCCCAGATCAAAATCAAAAGTACCTCTCTTCCACGTAGTGTGGCGATCTAGCTTCTCTTCAAGCAATCTCAATCTCTCCTACAAGCAAAACCCAAATTATTAAAACTTACCAACAAATACACCACGCCACCAATTTCCCAACTTTTTCCCGGAATAATTAAAAGCTACATCGACGAGATAACATCACTTACAATCTCTGTCTTGATTGGGTGATCATCGGGCTGAATTCCATTACATCTCAACCTCACTGCTCCAAGGGGAAAAAAAACAAGCAAAGTATCAGCTGATTAGGCCAATAAACCCTAAACCCTGGCATACCCAAAACATAAAAAAAAAAACGAGAATTAATTTGTACCGACAAGTAAGAAGGGAGGTGGCGGATTTGGCGAGCACAAGGAAGAGCTCGGCGCGATGGAGGGGTTCCATCTCAGCCACGACATCTGGGTCGGCCATGGAGAGGCACTGGAGCAGATTGGCCTCGAATTCTTTGATGTTGCCGAGGGTCCGCATCACCGGCTCATTGGCGGAATCGGGAACGACGGCGGAGCTCTGCGACGCTTCTCTTCCTCCGCCCATCTTCACCTCCTTCTCCACCTTCTCTGCCTCGCCCAAATGAAGGCTAGGATTTTTGTGCAGTTTGACGCAGAGTCCGTTGAGTCCTTTTGTACTAGCACAGCCACCGTAGTACTGGTGAGGGTGCTGTCGGGTCGGGTCGGGTCGACTTGGGTTTGGTCCCACATGGGTTTGAGTAGGTTTCTATTTCTATCACATTAATCCTGTGCCCTACCCAAGACGTGTAAATGGTAGAATCAGATAGACCTGGATCGGCTGGCCTGACCTATCGAGAGACACGGGCTGGGTCAGGCCAAGTTGAGTTGGACTAGGTGGGTCTGTTGGGTTAGTCTTTTTTTTAATTAAAAAAATATTTATTATTAAATAATTTTTGTTATCCTATAAATTATAGAAAACTTAACTAAAGTACTAGATTACTACTTTAATATATCTAAGTTATACATTTCAAGATCGTTAAGAACAAACTTATATTCTAAATATTTTTTTAATTTATTATTAGTTGTGATTTTACGTAATTTTTTTTTCTTATTTAATCTACTCTAAAATGAACTATCACTACTACTATTAATATGTATTTCTACAACACTAGATATATAAGCATTAAATATATATATATATATATATATAGAGAGAGAGAGAGAGAGAGTAATGTTCAGGTAGAGTCCTTCTCTACTTAAGATAAGTAAGGTCCTTAATTTTAACCATCCATCTTCATCTAAGTAACTACCATTTAAATTACAATAATTTAAAATAATTTCATTAAGTAAAGAATTAGTTACGGTAACCACATTTTCTATTAAATCCATCATAAGATGCAAATCCATTTGTTGAGAGATATAGAATCCTACTTATTTTAAGTAGAGACGGACTCTATCAGAAAATTGGCCTATATATATATATATAAAGTTAATATCAGGTAAGGTTCGTCTTTACTTTAGATGGTAAGGCCCTTAATCCTGTCCGTCCATTATGAAAATTATTCATGATTTGATTTTGATCAAAACCAGAAACTATTAAAAAAAATCATCTAAATTTTGAATTTGAAAATTTAAAATTTAAAATCTCTTTCCCTCAATTATTAAAACCCCTACCCCAAAATAAAAAAAAATATGTAGGAAACCATCCCCTCCCTCTTGATGCCCTCCCATCCCTTATGTCGACCCTCGATGCCCGCAGTCCAATGCTCTGTCCTCCTCTCCTCCATCACAATGTCTGCAACTCGACGCCTTAACCTCCTTCCATCTTTCTCTCCTATCCTCCTTCTACATCCTCTCCTTTGTTGCGTTCTCTCCTCCTATCGTAGTCCTCCCTCACACCACCTCCACCCCCAGAAGCCTTCCCCAACCCGATGTCCCTTGGCCACAACATCTCGTTGTGACACCCTCCTCCCTCACATCACCTCCACCCTTAGAATTCCTCTCAAACTCGAACCCGTCGTCTGATCTCTAGTAGCCTATGCGATCCCCTATCGCCTCCAACACAGCACCGTCCTCTTCCCCTACTAGCCGCTGTCGCACAACGACTCCCCCCTCCTCAGCCTCTGCTCCTCTCTTTCTTCTCATTTATTGACAACTGCTCTTCAACTATTTATCAGTACAATCATTTTATGCTTTTTTTGGTGTTGGATTGATCTTTGATTTGTTAGTCATTATGGGATTGCTAGACTTGATTCTAATGTGATTTTCTGTGAGCCAGGTGTGCATCTGTTTTGTCCCTAGGGTTTTTTTGTAGTTGGTCTTTGGGCATTTTTTGGGTGGTTCATAGGAACATCTGTAGATTTTCTATTGTTCACTTAAAGTGGCCTTACTGCAATGCTTTGGTAGCGCCTATTTTGAGGTATTGGATCTTATAGTTCCAGCGCTTTGTTTTTCCTATTCTGCAAAGCAAGAGTAGGAATTCAAAGTAAGAGCATAGCACAAGTAATAGAAACATGCATGTAGAATTCAAAGTAGAACTTTGGATCTCTTTCCCCGTCCACCTCACCGGATTGCACGTCAGTTGGTTTCAACAGAAGCTGTTGGGCCTTGGGGAGCTCCGTTGTAGCAAGGAGAAGGCAGAGAATGCAGAAAAGCAAGAACATAAGTGAAAGAATAGAATCATGCATTCAAGCTAATCTACGATACTCCAAATCTTTCTCCCTATCTACCTCATCGGAACGCTCTTTAGTCGGCCATGACTGAGGCCAACATGCTCTTCTTGAGGTCTAGGAGGTTTGAGTTAAGAAGGAAAGGATCCAGAAACGGTAGCAGAGCAATGCTAGTTAATCAAGATTTTGCTCGGATCTTTCCCCATCTCTCGCCACTAATGTCGGTCGTGCTCATGTGAGAAACATGATCTGAAGCTGTTGCGGAGCGGAAAAGAGAGAGCGCTACTATCGTGACTTATTCGAGTGGCTTCTAGAGGTCGTTGGACCAATCTAGAGCTCGTGCACGCCACGATCAAGGGGAATCACCTCATCCCAGACGATCCCGATGATCACTGGTAGGGGCGGCAATGGGTCGGGTCTAGACCCAGACCCGTGGGTCTGGACCCGCTGGGTTTGGATCTGGATCTTGATTTTCAGACCCGTGGACCCGGACCCGTTAGACCCGCTCAGTTATTGAGTCGGGTCTAGGTCTAAAAAAATCCAGACCCGTGGACCCGCTAATATATATATATATATATGTATATATATACATATATATATATATATATATATATATATATATATATATATATATATATA